>JAQIXS010002870.1:0-20465 GCA_034700785.1 Rossiulus vilnensis
CGATTCGAGACGCGCGAGCATTCAAAATCCTTAGGACAAGACAACCTATAGGGCTCGAATCCCTCTAACGAGGAATCAAACCTTATAATCGGAAGGGTTTTGGTCATTGATTTTATCTGATGATTATCGGCCAAAATGGCATATGTTGTTTGTTTAGCCAACCATCACTCGCACTAGTCTTGCGGATGATTCTTACATTCGCACGTGCGACTGATGGGCTACCCAATGCATGAAGTTTGCAGCATTGCCTCGAACTGTCGTATAATCGCACATGTCATTAATAATATATATATACAGATGTATACGCTCTTGTTGCAATTTGTTACTGAAGTTCCATTTATAATAAAATATATATAATCTACTGAAATCGCCGTTGTTGTTCTTCAATAACTAAACTACCCCAAGAGTTAATTTAGTCCCCATACAACGAGATGCCCTAATTACCATTTGTGCCAACAGGTGGCATTACGTAAAATGGCCTGCGGTGGTGTGGGAGGAGCCACCACTCCTCCCATAAGCCACCGCGGCAAGGGTATAAATACCCACCTGTTGCGTGTTTCACTTCACTTGATCTTTGGCACTCTTACCGAGAAGATCATCCACGGCAATGGGCAACCTCCAGTTCACCTGCAACCACTCATTCCTGAAATTTCAACTTGAAGCTTATTTGGATCACGAAGGTGCGACCTCACATCCGGCGATACCTGCCGTGAGCACACATGAGATCTTGGATCAACAGTAACTTTCCAACTTGAGTGGTTTGGACCTTCAGGTGTTAGAGTTACGGAGATCGCAATATATGCGATGCCCATTGACCAGAGATGAGACATTGATCATAGTCAAACTCAGTGTTGTGCTCTGAGTACTTTTAGTGCAAGAAAGGAAGTGCGACCCTTACTCCAACAGTGTACCACAACACGGACAAGGTGGCTCGCACTTCTCCTCTTCCTCATTAAATGTGATCGCCCATGCAGGCATATAATGTGATAACCAACAACACGGTTCCTGTTCCTGCTACTCATTATATTTGATAAAAGATTTACTGTTCATCTCACCATGGATCTCATTGAATAAACAAGAAGTTCTGTTATCTTGCTATAAAAGGCATCCTCTGGTCCTTATTTTCATTAGATCAGATCTTTTTGTGAGTGCGATCCAAGTCGCACTCTCACCCATACTGGACAGTTGACTCTTACTACTGTATTCTCCATTCCTGAAGAACTTAAGTTTTATATTGTAACACCTTTTAAAAACTCGATAGCGTGGCCAGAAGAGATATATCCGCTTGATTACTCAACTCCAGGCTATATATTACACAAAGAATTTAATTTAACTCCCATATCCTTACCTGTGCTAAACCACTTAAATCTCTAGGCTAGATCCAGAAGGCCCTTACAATTATCTTTATCGGAGAACCTCTTCAGCTACTGGTTAAAGGAGCAAGCGGATAAGTATAATCTTTGTAATTTTTGAAAACAAATTTTTGATAACTTCTTCCCCCCCCCCCCCCTTGAAGATTCGGACTTTTGCTTTGTTTCTGAGTTGCAATTTTCTAACATTGCCAGAACTCTACTAGCATCATACAGCAGGAGGAGAGACATTGAAATTAATGCCCAAATACTCAACTCAACTAATTTTCCCCTTTATAGGAATTTACTCCAATTTTCTGTCTGCTTGGGATTATTTCCTGTTACATATTCCTTTTTTGCTAAAAAGATATTTGCCACAACTAAGAACAAGCCCATACTATATTTATCTAATACCCTATTCCATTTCCCCTGACCTAACTTCCTCGTGTCCACTTTGTCTGTCAGGTTGTCCAAATTGGACTCATCTATATTTGTTTTGTCAATCAGATATCCTTATAAAATTATAAAAATTAGGCAAAGAGTTAGAGGGCATTACTCCCCTAATGATCTGGAGGACTTTAAAGCATTGTGCAACAGCTTTAACGAATCACTACTTTGGACCACATATCATCTGGCAGTAAACTTTGCTAAGTTGATCGCCAACTCTCAATATTTTCAGGATTCAATATATCGCTCAAAATTGATCGGATGCTAAGATATGGTTGTATGCCTTTAACTTGATGCTAGCTTTTGCTTCGCTCTGCCTAGGCATGAAACCCCAGTAAAGGTTAACGTTAAGATGCCCTCTTTGAAGGCTGGGTTCCTGCCTTACCAACCTGTCATCTTTTCAAATCATATTCTCCTTATTATGTTTTCTATGCAGATACTCAAGTGTTACAGACGATGTTGTTTTCATTTATACTATATTTATTACTTTATCTGATTGTAGTGTAACCATTACTAGATTAATTATATACCATCAAATCATAGGGTAGTAAACCCCTAATAGCCTTAATGGTTGTTGCACTGACAATTAAGAGAAAAGAATCACTTTTAAATGTTCAAGTCCAAAGTAAGAATAATGCAGTTAAGTAGAATTGCAAGAGTTATGAATTATCTTTATTGTGTGGCTTATTAATTACATCCCTTATCTACAGTTTGTGTTTTGCTTTAGTAGAGATTAGGCCTGGAGAATTCAGCTGATTAATTTTGCTCCCCTCCTCCCACCTCAAGTATCACCTTTATAATCAAGGAATACTGCTGCCTTGCACTATTTTTGCAACATACCACTCGGTGACACTGACAATAAAAGTCAACCTACATTCAACACGAGTATCATTTCAATATCAATACACTGTGCCATGATAATATTTAAGCTTTACTTAATATTGAGCTAAAATTTTCCTTACCTGGAATCAAATTGACCAATGGCTAGAACTGATCCCCAACATCATTTTCAAAAAAATCCCCAGAGTTTTCCTCCGAGCGATATTCCTTAAATTGCAAGCCTTCCAACTGCTGCCGATGAACAGAAATAGCTGCAATGGAGGGCAGCGATGAGCTGGCCTTTTCATTCTTTGCACGACCGTTTTCTTCCAAAGACGGGAGATCCTCCACGTCTGAGGCCGTGTCACTAGCAACACCTTCCTTATTATATGTTTGGTCCAAGATTTCCACAATGTCGCTTTTACCCTTAGAGGACACAAAATCCGTTGTGGCTATCCTCGATTGAGGCCGCGTTTCACCATTGAGCTTGCTAAGTTGAGAAACGGTATCACTGTTTTGAAGCACAAGCGTATCGACCTCTGGTGAGGCAGCGGCTGCAAAATCCTTAGCTGAGTCTATTGCAAGTGGTTTAGAATCACGCACTGGATAACCGTTAGTTATAGCATGGCCATCATCACATATTCCAACTTTTGATTCATGAGCATTATCAGCCAAGGATCCATAACCAAATGTCTGCAAATTCACTTTTTCATCATCCACAACGCCCAGATCGATTTTCAGCTGATCCAGAGCGTTTAACATTTTTTCCTGCAATGTATTAAATTAACTATGGTGTTAAGGATCAACACTGCTTAATATTGTGATATTACCAGATTAGTATCAATTTATAATTGGATAAATTAAGTGCTGTATTAATTCAGTGAAGTCAGGTTAAACAGGTATGAACTAGGCAACACTGAGAACAGTGGCAAAGTGGAAAATAATAGAACAAATTTAACTAGCAAACTGAACGCAAGCAATGCATGGGCAAAATATATAAATTATTTAAATGTATCAAGACGATAAAGTTCTCCATAATTGTTTCATAAAATTTAGCCAAGAAAATGTTTAAATGTGAGCACCAAACTCCTGTTTTGTTCTCAGGCAGTCTATTTGGAAGAGCTACAAATTCCCACAATTGCATAGCACCAAAAGTAAGTTTTAATATTTGAAGATGCTATTGACATCACTAGTTTCGATACACTACCACACAAATTACACTCAATAAGGCAATGGAAACTAAACATTTGGCTCTCAACAAAAAAATCAGCTTTATAGATTTTGTTACTTACCATGCTTAATTCAAGTCTTCTTTTCTCCAAATGACTGTGAAACACTTGGTTCAAAACTCTGAAATAAGCAAAATAACATTGAAAGTTACTGAGATAATTTTACCCTTCCTGAACTATCAACCAATTTTTCATATTTAAATTTGTCTACTTCATTTAAATCTCCGTTACCATTTTTATAACCTATGTAACATCAAGCTACTGAATTGTGACTACTCAGATACGGATTGCATTTGCCGTAAGATTTAAAAAAGTGGGACAATCTACCAGCACAACTGCCGTGAATTTCAATGAATCTGCTTTTAACGAAATAAAGAGAAATTTAAAAGAAACTTATATATATGGCTGAACTGAAAGCAATAACTCAAAGTGTGTGGTGTACAATAAAAGGAATACATAGCCAACGTTCGACAGAGTTAATGCCACATTATGTTCATGCAGTTATCAAAGCAATAATCTGTAATTTAGCAATGACAAACATTACAGTGTCACAGCATTATATAAATTAAACCAACTAGATGGATCTGATTGGAATCACAATTTTTAGATGCAGATTTGTGATACTTGCATCTTATTTTCTTTAAATGTCAGGGATGGTCTGTATTCTTATTAATCATTAATTGGTAATGCACATTAAATGATTTAGTAATATAACGCAAAGTACTTGTTAGTATAAATCCCACGAAGAAGAATATCGTTTGTAACATCAACAGTAAACTCCAGGTATTTCATCTCCTCATCTCTAGAAATTCAAAAAAGTTAATCTAAATGTATTGTATGTGCAAATCAAGAAGACCCTAAAAGAAAACAGACGAAACGACATACTCTTCTTTCTGTCGCAACTGTGATTGTGTTTCATTGCGTTGAACTGCACTGCCAAAAACGTCCTCACTAAAAAATGTTTCTCACAATATTTCTCAACATATTAAATATTTAAAAGACATCATGAATTGTGCTTTCACCCACCTGTGCTTTGAACTTGTTTTACTTTGTAAAATGTCAGACGAGTTGCCACTACTGAGATCAACAATGCTTCTAAGCGACTCCTGACTGGACGATTTTTTATTTTTGTGCATACGACTTTTATCAGGGGTCTTAAGGAGTTTATCAGTTGTTTCAAGATGCTCTTCGCTTTCCCAACGTTCGGAATATTCCGATGAATCAGATTCCTTGGAAAACGGTTTTCCCCTACTGCATCCAGGCTGTCAAATGGCGTTATAAAATCCACATGAATGCAAGGTTAACTGGTAATGTTACATTCCATAACAAATTATTTATCTGATAAAAACTGGCAAAGATCAACTTTAAAACCAATAATGCTATGTAATATGCAATTAGCTTCTCTACCTCCTTTGCCGGCTTCTCTACCTAAGCTTAGAGCGAGAATTTATACCGCCGCTGACCAAGTTACTCCTGCAATGCTACAGCGAGTTTGGGAGGAAATTGACTACCGATGGGATGTGTGCAGGATCACCAACGGAAGCCACATAGAGCATCTTTAGTTTAAGGTAAAAAAAATTGATGCGTTTCCCTACAAATTAACACTACAATCACCTCTGTAGGTTCTCTGAATAAGTTAATATGATTTTTTAAAGTTGTAAAGTACTTTTTAAACACCCTGTAAATAAACCGGGTTACGGGGCGTTTTGAAATTTTAAATGAAAGCTGACACCCTAGTGGAAGAGCAATTATAACAAGTATTTGAAGCCAAAAATGTGTTAGTAATATTTTTGCATGGTGGGGATGCTCTTGGCTCATCCTTAAAGGCGGGTTTACACGAGTTAATTTGGATGATCAATTCAGTTGAATCAATGAAATCAATCAAATTGAAATGCAAAGTGGACATCAACTTAATTGTCGGTTGAAAGAAGTAGAAGACGGTCGTACTTTTTTGATCAATTTGGCAGAATCAGTACGGTTGAAAGTAGGTATTGACCCGTGTAAACGGAAAATCTAAAGAGGTTGAAAGATGTGGCATGTGGTTGGTTGATGACTGTGTAGCATCTATCTCAAGGTAGACATTATTATTTGCTTAATTTACACACTTGATAGTAAATAGTTTTACATGTATAGGCCTATTTCGTGTGTATCATATTTCAATTATGTGAATGAAAAAATCACAAGAAGTCCAACACGTGGTGCACAGTTTGGTTGTTTGGGTCAGGTCGATGATGCCACGAATAAAGGCCGCTGGTTTACCCAATTTTTCACCCTATATATTTGAACCGAATTATTTAAATAATCCAATATTACTTCGGTAATCATGGCAATCCCCACACGAATAACGGGAAAGCATGATCGATAAGCTGAATAGCTCTGATTGGTTAAGGCTCAGTTTAGTATTTTGTTAATTCGACTATAATTCAGTATGCTAACAGTACAGTAGGCCTATCATAGCAGTAGACATAACTTCGCACATGACACCTCCTTTCATTTGGGTTTTCAGTGGTAAAAAATCCCTAAGGGATGGGGCGTGGTCTAAGAGTAATTTGAATGCCAATATTTCAACCAAATCAATCTCAACTCCCAACCTTCATACATGTACATTTTTGACACTAACAATATCAAACACTGTGTGATGCATTTTATCCCATTTTTTTCTTTTTTGGGGAATTTAATGACACATACGAACATGAGGTTTCAATTTATACCGATGATACATGTATGCATAGCAAATGTCATTATTCATATATCATATACGTGCATTTGATAATTATAGTGTTACAAGATGTTGTAAAAGCATTTTTGTTGTTGTCCTTTTAATCACCGGGTATTTTAAAGAAGTATTAGTAAACTAGACACAGCACAAGCAGGAGCGAAAGCAACGTAAAATGATGGAAACGGAAGTAAAACTTCAACTTTGCAGTTCGTGCTATCGCCTCATTGGTCAATTAGCTTATTATCCAAGCCAGCTCCATCTATGATACACAATGATAAACTGAAGGGCTGATATTTTACTTTACAAGTGTACTTGTACTAATGTGAAAAAATAAACAGTCAAGAGATAAGTCTATGTTTGTCATCAATTAACTTAACAGCTGATTAAAAATTGGAAAATGGGAAAACGCTAATTGATTAAGGTGAAGGGTCGCGCGCTTGAAAGGAGGATAACAACGATCGTTAATTAAAACGAAATTAGGTTTTTAATTAATTAATTAAAAAAGCAGCTTTTGCATTTTCTTGCTAAGTGGGCTGCCGTCGAGGTGAAATTCAGCGAAAAACGAAGGCTCCTTTTGAGTTTAAAGTGGAACACTCAGCAGGATTATATTAGTACAGGTTCCAAAAAAAGTCATTTTTTAATTCCAAGTTCCGTTTTCAGATTCGTGTCAATGCCGTATCCAGGATTACCAAACTGGAGCTCTACAACGTCGGCTAACACTTCGCAATAAAAAATTCCATTGTTTCAAAATAAACAATCCAATAAATTTTGTTTACATTTTACAGGATATTCGAATGACCAGTGACTACGTTAATTCTGAATTATTTTAAACATTAGGTTTGAAAGAGCTTTGTGTGAACTTCTTATAGTTGACACCTTTTCCATACGAGTGTCTACACATGGAAACCAATGAGGTCATGTTGATAGGAAGTCAGCATAGAGATATTCTTGAAAAATTTAATTTGTCGGGAATTATAATATTTGTGGAGAGAACTGAGGTGGTAGGACGTGCCATTTCAATTACTAATAGAACCCCAAGCTCATTTGAATTCACACCATTGACCCACTTTCGATGCTATTCGACTTGAGTTTATATCGCCACTGAATAGCCTTTAGCTATTACATTGTAGAAATTCAACTTAGCAATGATGTTGATGACCACCCAAAAGAGGTAGTCACTGCCTAATTAAGTACACTGCGCATACATTTCACCTCAGAATCGGATGGCATTTATTTGCTCTAAGTTGGGTGTCAAGTTGAGCTTAACTGAATTACACAGGTATGCTTCTTGAGTAAACGTTTCACTGATCAATGCAGCTCGTTGTTTACATGCTGTTCTTCAATTTCGCATCATACCATTACGCACAAGATAAAGTTGTATTAAAAACATCTTTCCAACCTAATATTTTCACAATAATAAACCTACGATGTAAAATAACATTAACGAAACGAGGTATATATTCCGCATTGCAGAACAAACTATTCAGTTTTACTGTGAGTCATCTGACGGTTAATTTTTAACTTGTCAAATATGCATACTTCACATTACTTTGATTTATGCCAACTCTTATTTCACTTAACGATGACATTTGAATTCAACTATTTTTTTTCAAAAGAAAAAGAAAACCGCTGAAGTGCTCAGCACCAGCCAACCGGAAGATGAGGTCATGTGGAGAGTTCTTCGTGACGTAACCCTAAATTGTCATTGAGTGAACTTTGTGATTTTGTAAACCCTGTTTTATCGAGTGGAAATGACAAGCAAATTTTATGTCATGTATAGAGTCATGGCAAAATTTAAGTACATGACTCAATAGGCATTTTTGGCCTGATCAAAATACATTTTTCTGAAAATACAACCTAGTTGGCATTTAAATGACTAAAAGTGGGGAGGAGAATCTGAATTTTACGTCAAGTGAAAGTGCCGATTAAAGATAAAACCATTTTTGTGACCTTAATGTGACCACCACGATAATTACCTGATGGTCAGTTTCGGCCAATACGTATATATTTGTTCGTGTTTATTTCATAAAAAAGCACCAAAAATATTCCTATTTACTCGGCTTGACCACTAACAAGATTTTTATTTCTCTCTCAAAAAATTTTACGCGTTTGACTTCTGCACAAAATCGAAAACCGCCTGGCTGCCGAAACATTATGGCAAATAAAAAGTAATGCAACCCTGGTGGAACGATCAGTATAACTAGTACAGTAGATATCAGAACAAATATACTGATATTAGTAAAACAATAGTAGTCCAAAAAACCCACTACAATACAGATATCAGCAGTCTCGGTATAGAATCATGCTGACATCAGTAGAGAATCTCATACTGATCTTTACTCCAGGGAATAGTGCTCTTCTGGATGCTCTTTTTGTCTTGATGAAAAGTGCAAGGTGAAAAAATTGCAACAATATTAGCAGCATTCAGTTCTAAATGGTCATCAACAATTGGCACTGACAGCTGTACATTAATCCCATGAACTGTTCATTCATACAGGTCCGTATATTAATGGTTTACATGGCTGCACGCACGGTTTAGTAACATATAAAAACGTCCATCAAGAACGATGGAACTTTCCTTTATCATTCCTTAAAAATGAAACAAAACCAGGAAAACCTGGGCAAAGCTGCCGGTGTACTTAAAATGGGCGTGGTTCAAATGATGAGTTTTAGATCGCAACTGATAGCTGGCCTCGTCCTACATGCAGTTTTCATTCATAGATCTTCTGTCGCTGTCGAGGACGACGACGGTGGGTTTGCAATACCCTCCGGGGTCCGACCTATCCCTCGGTATACAAAAATGTTAGTGAGCACAGCGTTCTTGGTGGTGCATGGTACAAAAAATGGGGGAAAAGTTGAAAACAATATCATCAGAATGGAAAATTCCACGAGCATCGGCCAAAGACAAAGAAGCTGAAGGTATTGTTTATTTTGGGGACGATAGTGTCACCTCCCCACCCAGGGGGTCTGGCCCTAAGCAAACTTGCACATAGGGGGACGACGAGAAAGTTTTCAAACTATGCTGAACTTGAGTCCGTGGGGGTCTTGGAGTAAAATTGCACCATTTCTGAGATAGGCCTACGTACGTGAGAAAACTACACGAACCGATTCATCAAAGAGCACCGAACCAACCCCAAAGGTGGGTTTCCTTCCATGAAGTCGTAAACTACAAAATGTCCAGAGAAAATCACACTAATATTCGCAATATTGATACTCATAATCAATACATCACAATAAACGTCAGTATCATGCATAAACATAAACACCCCCAATTTTAAATATTGATAATGCATAAGTCGTGGGATAAATTTTATAATAACGAGATCACAAATCATCTTCAGCATTGCCTCAATGGACATTGACAACGCATGCGCCATAGTAAAAAAAAGCATTTTCATTGGCTGATTTTGCAGCCCAACTTGATATGCTTAAGAGTCAATTTGACTCATTATTTGACGTGTAAAATTGATGGTAGCCATCGATAGTAAACTGTGATCGTCTGTCCACCATCGTTCATCATATCGTTTATTTCAACTGAGAGCCCTCTGAACTATACGAAAACAAAATTACATTCTGAGTTACTCTCTGAGAGTCACGAATAACTCCGTCCAGGGCCCTATTCCACAAAAGTACAACACTAATAATGTACAAGTTACAAGTACAACTAAATATGGTGTGATAATATAGCGTTCCACAAAGTAGGTGCCCATACTTGTCGATTACAATAATAATTTACAAGCAAAATCGGTCATTTTACTAGTCAGCTGAAGTGAATATCAAAATGGCAGTCCAAGAAGTGAAATTGTTGCTCTTGCAAAATGTTTTTATACACTTTTTTAGCTACTGTTAAGGTCTAATTTATTGTCACTCTCACTACTGTCATTTGACTACATATTAAATGCTTTCAAAACAAACGTTGAAAAAAACAACCCACTGTAGAAACTGGGTAATAAATTACAAGGGAAAAATACTAATACGCATATTTTTGTAGAATAAAACACTTGTACTTTTAACTATGATCTTGTAACTTGTAAACTTTAAAGTAATAATTACAAGTTACAAGTGAATCTTCTGTGGAACGCTGTATTTTATATTAGTGGAGTCTACGAGGAATTTCACTTGTAATTATTAGTCCATACTCTTTTGTGGAACAGGGCCCAGTTGAGAGCAGTGTGCTATCAGATAGTACTCAGCATCGTGTCCTGTTGAAAGCTTAAACTCTCCAAATGCGACCATTACTCTCCGACTCTCACCTCTCAAATGGACACCTTTGTGGCGTTTCCAAGTTCTAACACTAGCTTACGAGCAATTAGGTGCCACTCTGCTCATATCTACATAACGAGCATTATCGACAATCATGGTTGCTTTAGGTGACTTCCGTTGATGTTTGAATACATCTCGAAAATAGCATCGATCTTCCTTTCAACTGCATATCACCCATCCATTCAATTCCCGTTAGTTTCATTTCTGGTTCCGAAATATAAAAAAACACACAACTGCTAGATCCACCGGCTGCATTTTTCTAGTCTAAAAATAAACCTTGGGCGAAGAGGCCCAGAGGGCAAATGGACATGGAGTGGGCTGATGCCCGAAATAACCAGCTGCTAATTACGCCCAATTTTTCACTGATTTCCTTAACGCGATTACTTGTTTAAAAAACGAGCGCAAACATCGTTAACGATTAATCACGAACGGTTAATAAGCGTGCGAAGTTCAACCAAAACATTGAATTGTTCTTCATGATCCTTCCCTCCTCGCCCTCTCCAGTTTCCGGATAAGCACACTCATAGGCGCCATTGGGATTAGTGCCCGAGCGTACCGAATCGACGCCATCTTGAAAAGGGCACTGCCATATGGTCCCCACTCAAACAAACATGAACACTTGGTATTAAGTTGCTAACAATAAATTGATTTCTTTGATATTGAACGCAAAGAAACAACGAAATCTGGTCACCAATTCGTGTTTGCTTTCTCGATATTTCACGCAAGGTAATAATTTCTCATTTATGATTCCTCGGAAACCAGAATAAAAAGTATAGTTTAGATATGACAGCGTACCAATGACAAAACGGGTTACTCCATGGAGTGCTGACAAACAAGATGTATGTCAAGGAGGGAGGGGGTTGTAGTTTGGGGGGAGGTGACACCCCCTCCCCGTTCAGAAATAAAATACGAAAATGACCAAAGAAACCCCCAGAAATTGTCGGAATTTCGACCAATTTCCACCCCATACATACCATCAACCAATGCAATCAAAATAACAACATTGAAACTCAGAATTTCGACACATTTAATACAGTAGTTTCAATGGACGTATGCAAAATGGTTCTATTGCATTTTTTCGATTCATTTAATAACTCGAAATTCAACGTTTCGTGGTCAAAAAGTAGTTTCCATGGCCGTATGCAGCCCACAAAATGCAATATTGTCAAACTCTCAAAAACACTTTCTACAAGCGCAGGCAAGTTTCAGCGAACTTTGGGGGCACGCAGCAATTACAGCTGGCCGCAGAATTCGACAGAATTCGCCAAGAATGCGATGACTTTTAAACGGACATCCATATTCAAGATGGCGTCAAACAGGAGTGCCAAATAAAGCTTAATGAGCATTAGTCAATTTCTCGTTTTATTTTTGCGAACGTTCACCATGCTCGGCAACAAGGTTTTGCCCGATCCACGATTTTATTGACATTACGTTCAACTAGCGTTAGCCACTGTGACGCGGTGTTAATAAAACTGCACTTACGTTGGTAAACGGCGCCTGTTCCACAAACCCTCGACTATCCGAACGAGCAAAGACAAGAATGTAATGGCAAAACGGTGATCCCGACCTTTTGGAGGCGGTCGCCGTTTCGAGTCAACTGTCTTTCTGTCGCATTCAATCCCCGCTCGGCGTAGCAAAACGTGACGGGCTTCGACCGTGATCCATTCAGCTGCAACAAGACGATGGATTAGACACCACCGAAATCAACAGAGTCCGATAACCGCGTACCGATCACAAGCTGGCCTTACCGCCGCCTTCGTACGACAGAAATTAAAATTATTCCGGAAAAATGGAACGTTGCGTTTCCTCTCACCGACTGAAGGTGGCGCTTGGGAGCATTGAGCGAGAGGCTACGGAGACCTCGAGGGGAGCTCGTGAAAGAGGGAAATTACGGAAGCCTTTGGAGTACAGATATAGTTAAAGGCTGCTTCACACTATGGTCTGTGTCAAACATGAGTATCCAGAGCCTTAACCAATCAGATATATTGGGCTTATGGATCACGCCTTCTCTCATTAAGAAAGTCACACCTAGTCAGCGCCAGTGCCCACCGATGGGAAATTAGTCATGGTCCATTTGAATTCCCAAAATACTCTTTCTTGAACAATACCATAGAGACTTCGGGTTACGATATCCTATAGGATCCTATAGTAAAAATCTCAGAGAAGTGAAGCAGCCTTTACTCTATATGAAAAGGGTCTTTACCTTCGATTCCAATTCTTGAAATATTTCCAATCACCGATGAAGCTCGATTATCCAAGGAAAGACCGTGACTATCTCGAAAAATAGGTTCAACTATGTGTACAGTAATCACTAAGTGGCTCACCCTAGGGGGAGCATCGGGGCACGCCCTTGTCCCCCACCCCACTTCACTCCCATCCCCCCGACACTCAAACGCAGTCCATGATTTCATACTCTATATTGACATTTTTTTATTATCTCTAATCGAGTTTTTCAAAAAAAATTACCTATGGCGTCTCTTTTAATTATGGCAAATATAACATGTTGAGGCTAAAATCTGGGATTTATAATCCAAATTTGCAACATTTCAGAAAATGAAGTTGTGCCACCTCTTCCCCCCACCAAATCAGGTCCTGGGTGCATCAATGGCAATAACGTTTTAATACAAAATGCAAAAATTTGAAAAAAACTTATTTGTAACTCGCTTTTAATCAGTTTTAATCAGATTTTATAGGTTTTATAAGTTACAATTCTTGTTGATATCAATGTTTATCTGTTTGGGACATCGGTTAATCCGAGTGCTTATCCAAGCTTGCTTTTTCATCGAAAGTAGCATAACATAACCCAATAGTCCCTGGGCGTCTACTAAGAGAATCACCCCAAATATCTCATCACATTTAAAACCATAAAAGGCTTGGTGATAGTAATGATAAACTAAATTTAAAAACGAAAACCTCGTTTTATATAATATTCAGGTAATGTTGCTACACTGTAATTTTCTATAATTAGCCTACTTATTAAAGCTTAATGGAATATTTGTAGCGTTGCGGAAGATTTTGTAATACAGGAATTTCTTAGGGGTAGGTAATCTCGGAATCAGAAAGTGTATTTGAAATACAGCCTATGATTATAGTCAGGATGGAATGTGCGTACTCTTATCGAAAAATCGATATTTTAGTCAGCTAATTAGCGTTTTATTTAGCAAGATTAAAAATAATTACAGAACGTGACCTGGACAGACGACAAGGTGTTGAAACTCCATCTTTCGAATCAATGTACGTGCAGATTGTCTTCGATAATTAGCAACCTAATATTAAATACTAGACAAAGATAAAAATCTATACTTCATTAGCATGTCAGTGCATGCTGTAATTAGGTCATGGCATGTGAATGCATGTCGTTTATATTAGCAATTGTGAAGGAGTTGCAACCAGCTGCGGTGGAGAAGGTAAAGATAAATAATCCCCATCAAGATGGATCGTAGTAATAGAAATTAGAATCCTAAAAATATCAGCTACGATTTTTATCGCATTTAATACATCTTTAGGAATTTGTATTACTTATATTGGTCCGCAAATCGGCAAAACTTTGCAGTCCCTGGTGGAAATATCAGCATGATCAGTACAGTAGATATCAGTATAAATATACTGATATTAGTAAGAAATATAGTGATATCACTAACCGTACTGATATTAGTAGTGCCAAAAACCACTATGCATACTGATATTAGTAGTCCCAAAAACCAGTATATGCATAGTGAAAACAGTTTAGAATCATACTGATATCAGTAGAGAATTACATAATGATATTTTTCTCCAGGGAAGCATCTTAAACTTTCTACACTATGTGGTATTGTTTTTGTCCAACCCATCGCCGATCGGTTCTTTTGCAAAAAAAACTATTCACGGATTTTCTAACACAATATATTAAAAAGGTGGGAAAAAAGCCATCATTTGTTTATCTATTTTTCTCTTAACATTTCCTCGAGGGCGTTTCCTTCATTAGCAATAATTTAAAATACCGGGTGATAAAAAGCGAATTAACTAACATTCGTCATTCGTTATCTGATTTTCCATAAAAAATCACTACGGGCTTCAGCTTCATTAATAACATTTTTCGAAATAATTGTACATGCCTGAATTATAACTATCCACTGTTAGCGAAAATGTTTCGGTTATTACATGGAAAGTATGAAAACAAATTTAATATTAGGCGATATTTTAAACATCCATAGATTGAAGGAGTTGACAGTAAATATAAAAAATCACTAAATTAAATGTCCAACGTTATCTATAGATTGATTTTGTCATGCATAGAGCCGAAGTTGTGACTAAAACTGCGTAGAAAGACCGTACAAGCATTTTTATCTGAAGGAAGGTTTAACCAAATTATTAAAAAAAAATAGTATATTTCAAGAATTAATTAAAGGTCTCTTTAATGTCTATATTTATAGCAATACTGTATATTAACATTCAGAATGCTAGAAAATCAGTGTTTCAAATTTGCTATTGCATGGATACAAATTTTTAAAATACTTTTCCGATACTCAAAACATGGTCACGTTTTCGGTTGTCAATTTAACACATCCTCTGGGGAGCTTTAGCACCCCTCCTCTCCTCCAAAAAGGAGACACAAAAGATGGTCAGATAGCAGGAGTTTAAATCCGAACCAAATGGATGTCAACAAGAAAAAAATTACTTATAAAAATAATGAAATAAAATAAAATAAACTTGACAACGTTACACAACCTCCGATGCTCCTCTTTGGAGGTTTCGTTGGAGGTTTTGTTAATAATAAAAAGGGGCATTTTCAAAATATAAAACTTAACTAAGACCCAAAAGTAATAGCTATATATTTAAGCATTTGAAGCAAAAATGCGCATTTTTGTGCATGGTGGGCATCCTTCTTAGAGCATTTACGTTCAAATGCATTTATTTCTGACATAAAATAGTTAATAAAATATCGCCTATGGTGTTTCCATTATGATTATTTCTGAAAGTTTCTTCAGAAAACATCACTAAAATCTCGAGTGAAACGCCTTATTGGTGATCCGGATTGCAATTGAATTTCCTATAGCATTACCATCTTTCTTATTTTTTTCTTATCATATATTATCTCTGCCTAATTCATTCCTATCATCAAACTACACAGAAAAGTAGGCTAAAAACACCATTCATGGACTATTTTTTATATTTGTGCCTACACAATGAAAGGCATTCGAACATATATACCAGACGCAATACATATTGACCACCTAATCATGTTGACCGATTTATAGGGTCCCTTGAAAAAACCTTGCCTATACTTGTAATGTTTATTTTTACAGTATATTGACATCCTGATTATACTGACCGATTATATCCGATCCCTTGGGTAATCAATATCGCCAGATTTCACTTTAACTACCTACCTAAAGCTGCAAAACAATTATATGGAATTTATTTATTTGCAGCTCTGATGGTGGCCGTACTGTGGTACCCTTTGGCGCATAGTGGGCATTACATGTACGATAGATAGGTTTCATTGGCAGATTCCAGTGGCGTATCCAAGAGGAAATAGGGGGCTATTGTGCTTCAACCCCTTCCCCAACCAAGAATAAAATGTTAACACCGGATGTTAAGATTTACAGCTTATGTTACGTATGATGTCTATATGACTAACTCACTGTCCCTTGCACTACAAAAAACCATCCAGATCCAGAACTGGCTTTTCACCCCAAACCGTACATTGAAAAAATCACTGTATCATTCTGAGGCCATGAAACAGCGATCACCATCAAGGCGCCATTGTGATGGCCGCCATCAATGCATGTCATTATATGTCAGCGGATTTCGATACTGATCGAGGCGTGCTACTCAAAAGCAACAAACGCGACAGCCGAAAATTGCGAAGAAGCCAAAAAGTGGCGCCCGAACCACTTCCGGCCCAGGCGCCATTCCTCTTCCCGTCAATCAAACGCTCCGCAACGTCATCCGGGATCAAGGATGCGTTTCAAAAGCTCATCCCAGCGCTTTTATTGAAAAGCGTCAATATCACGGGCGAAGAAAAGTGTAGCCGAAAATAAGGGTTGTCAGGACAACGGATCCCACGAC
This sequence comes from Rossiulus vilnensis, assembly GCA_034700785.1. Lineage (NCBI taxonomy): Eukaryota > Metazoa > Arthropoda > Diplopoda > Julida > Julidae > Rossiulus > Rossiulus vilnensis. Next base: position 16,878 of record JAQIXS010002870.1, read on the forward strand.
CCTCCTGAAGCAGGCATTGATGGCGACGCAGACAGGTAAATCAATGGTGAGGTTGGACTGTGTCTTCATTGTCAACATTAGGAGAAGAGCCCCAAACCTGAAGACACCGAACAAAGAGGGTGTTTTTACCGTGATTTGGTCGTTGAAAATAAGAGGTTCAAAAGCCAAAACGTACATGAGATGCAATTGTAATACTGGGCATTCTAAATAAGATCCATCCCTGCCATCTGGTCATGATTCTGGTGCAGTTTCCAATCTTGACAATAACCAATTCTGCGAAATCTTGATGTTTCACACTTTTTACATATCGTTGGCACCTTGCACGGAACTGGTAGATTGGGGATTAGCTGGCGTATCTAGCTTCAAAATCAGTATCATTTATGTTCTTTTATGCTAGAACCGAACACAATTATGAAAACGGATTTTGCATCACAATGCTTGTTTTCCTCTGAGTACTTGTAATTGAGCTTCTTCTTGAAAGCTATTGTCTTGGAAGTAAAAGCGATCATGTTTCAGCGATGATCTGACATGATACCAGGTGTCATTTCATACATTTTATTGCTCTTCAAACACCTTCAGGTAATATCAGTTAGACTTTTATGCTAGCCGCTATATTTTGGCACAAATTGAGACAAGCTGAATTACCTTGATCCGGACAGAGAATGTGTCATCTTCCCAAAACACGTGGTCAAGTTGGCTTACAAACGACCAAAAATACTGAGAGAACAAAAGACGGTTTTATTAACAGCGTTCTGTTCATGGAATCAATGCTGGCCAATCGCACAACTTGCTCATCAGTTCTTGCTTTGCTGACATCTAAAAATAAAACAAAACGAACCAGAAATAAGAAACATATTGTTAGACAGTATCAGCTATAACAATTCAAAAAACCAGCCTATATCACATCTTGCTCCCGACATCATGGAACTCCTAATTAAACCATCATTAAAACAAATTTCTTTATAATAAATAATTACCATTTGCAAATATCAACAAGCAAGGAGCATGGTTACATTCCGCAAAGTATAAGTATCCAAAAATACACCTACATGCATCAACTTTCAAAGACCATAAACACATTAACATGCCTCCAGCAACAATAGGGCATGGGGTACAACTCTTTCCTTTACTAACATCCAAGTAATTATTTTATGCATTTGATATCCATAACATACTAAAGCTTGTTTTATTACACATACAACAAACATTCCAAATCAGTTTGTTCAGTTCCACAAGGCTTGTTACCCAATAGCATTTGGCCCTAAGCCATAGTTATGATTTTTTAGTTGGACACCCACATCACTCAATTAACCCAGACAAAACTGCGGAATATTTTGAGAGGCCCCTTCAGACTTTGAAGCCCTAAACTGCAGGTTAGAAGGCCATCATGCAACTTCCTGGCATTCCAATCATTTAGTAACATACACTAAATATCAAAATTTGAGAAGCTCCACAGCAGCCAGAAGGGAGGATTCTCCATTTTCCTCTTGATTGGAAATCGATGCAGAGGGAAGGAGTAAGGCTGGCCGAAGAGTGACCGCAACTGATGATGACCAGAGATTGGAAACGCTGAAAACGCGCCGCTGGACAACAATTAAACGCTGCCAACCAATTCCCAGCCGAAATTAATGACCAGTCGTTAGCGCGCGCCCAAGGAGATAAAAATTTCTGCCAAAAATATAAAAAAAAGAACCTCGGACATTTCCTTAATTATCCGCGTGCACTGACCAGCGGCTCGCGATTGGAAACTGGACGTCGAATGGATCATTTCATACAGGAATTGTTACCCAATTTGGCCGACGTTCAGACACCATTTCTCAAGTCCTTCACCATCATACCCCATCCCCTAAGGCTAAGGGTTGGGACGAAATTATCCTATAAAAAATCCCAACCTGACAAACCAACCCAGCAACTAATTACGAACCACGAATTAAATCAAGTATGTTAAAGGAGGCCGTACTGCGGCAGTACCGCCACGTTATTTAAACGCATTAAAAATGGCACTTACACATTGATATATAAGTACGTGTTGAATTTGTAATGCAAAAAGTGGGTCCGGTTTGCAGTGATAGATGGCGCTGAGGGTACCCTCGGGGCATCTAATAAACGTTTTGCTTTCTTACATTTTAATTGGTATTAATTTGCAAACTTTAGCACTCATCAGACTGGATTTCAACTCAGGGATAAAGCGATACTAAAGCCATCCCCACCTTCCAAAAAACTCGACATGTTTGCTTCAAATACTTATTATTATTTCTGAATTTATTTTTACAGTGTTTGTCCAATAGAGTCAGAGTTATTTTTTATAATCTGAACATAATTCGAAATTTGACAAAAAATTAATTTTTACAAATTAAATAAACTTGAAAAACCCTTTGATGCCCATCTTCGAAGGTTTCATTGAAAGGAACAGCCCTTTTTGCAAGTGGCATAACGATTTTTTTTTAAGTATAGATTTTTATAAATACATGCAATCCCCATTAGAATAGGCTGTCCACTAGGGTCTCATGTATTTTGTGTGTTCTGAAAATGTATTTTAAAAATATTTAAAAAATCCATTCGGCCAGCTCTGATGTCCATCTTCGGAGGATTTATTGCTTGGAAAACTCCTTTTCCAGAGTTTAATTTTGCTTAATTTTTCCGAGTTTATACACTTAAATGACATTTCCGAGACAAATGCACATTTTATAAATTAAACTGAACATTATCATTATACAAAATACATCAGACCTAGTGGACCACCAATTCTAGGCTGGAGGAAACAAATTTAGCATTTTCTAATAAGTAATTGAAGCAAAAAATTTCGAACATACATTTTTTCATCTGTTTATCTTGTTGTGTCGGACTTGAATCGTACATTGTAGTTATGCCCTATCTAAGGTCATTCTATTACGTATCAAATATACCTGGATTTATCAATCGCAGTATCGACTATTTCAGAATAAAATGTGCCCTTAGTCAAATCGCAGATGCGCCCTCTTGTGGCAAAATATTCCAAAAATATACCCATATATGCCAGAAATATCATGAAGTGGGACATTTAGTGCATTATGTAATACATCTGAAATTATATTGCACGCAAAATATTTTAAAATATATTCGGACATGTTCAAACTACTACAAAAACTATAAATTTTAAAATGAATTGCTTGGACAATTTTGTAAACTATCTTCAGAATTAAGTTACAAACATGTATTGTTAATTTCAGATACAATTTCAATAAATTTAACACTGCACCATACATTACTGATGTTTTCTTTACCGATTAAAATTCACAATACACATTTTTAAAACAACAACATCAAACTTGATTGCTGATGACGTACAAAAATTGCATTTCACACTTCAATTCAAAGAACTTAATCTTAATCATATTAAAATCTTAAATATTTAATAAATACACGTACTGGTACTTTTTAAACGAAAGTGATGAAAATTAACTTTTATTAAGGCTTAAAAATTCAACAACATTTTTTTAAAAAATTGATACATTGACCACCTGACTAAAGTGGCCGATTTTGTACGGTCCCTTGGGTGGTCACCATAGCCGGGTTTTGCTGTATTTTGAAATATATCCCATAAATGCG
>JAQIXS010002871.1:0-20462 GCA_034700785.1 Rossiulus vilnensis
GATTAAGAAGGGGGTGTAGGGGGAGGGAGACCTCGATGACCACTGGTCAACCAGCGTGGGGGGGGGTGTCAGCAGAGGACATCCGTCAGAAGACTTTTTGAGCCTCCTTTATCGTACGAATTGGACCTCAATACGAATCAACCTTATAGGCCTAATTGACAGGTCATTAACACTTTTTTTTAAAATAATGACGGTATTTTAGACGATGTAGTTAACGGATCCTCCCTATTGGCGATGCAAGCAAAAATGTGTATTTTGTCAGCTCCGTCCCAAAAAGCAGTCTATTTCTCCTCCATTCACCATACTTAGACGTAATGTGACGTCAGAATTTCATGTAAATGATTTATTTTAGGGCATTCGACTTTCGACATCATAGGTTTAATTAATAGATCATTAACACATTCGATTTCATCAAAAACAATGGCGTCATTTAAGGGCGTCCGGATCCTTTTTAAATGTGATGAGACGTTACAAATTCACGTAAATGACGTCTTTTTCGGGTACACTATATATAGTTAATAGATCTAAACGCAGATATGAAGATATTAACACGTTAAAAAATAATGACGTCAATTGAGAATGTCGTTTTTAACGCATTCTTTCTATTTTCGTAATTTTATGACAGCATGTTTCAAAAGCTGTGACGTCTGAATTTAAGGAAAATTAAATACTAAAGCAAATTAGAGTCAACAGATTTTTTTAAAAAAATAAGGAAGCCATATGAGAACGTCGTTGTTAACTAATACTTTCTATTTTCGAAATTATATGGCATCACATTTCTCGTTGTGACGTCTGAATGTGATGCAAATTACGTCTTTTTGAGGTAATGTTTCGACATTATAGGCCTAATTAATATGATCATTATCATGTTTTAAAATAATGACATAATTGAGAACGTTGGTGACAAAGGATTCTTCCTATTTTCATAATTATATTAGGTCAAAGTACATATTGTTCGTTTTGTGTGAATCTCTTTTTCAAACCTCAGACGTCAATTATGGACGTCCCCTAATGGCGGTGTCCACCTGGGGGGCCGTCAGAAGTAGGAAGGGGTGGATGGGGAATCACGTAAGTCGACGATCGTGGACTAGAGAAGAGTAGGGGTCAGCCAATTCGGATGTCCAGTTTTTCAATAACGATAACTCCACCCAGGTGGCACATCGACCGATCGAAACTGTATTGGCGAATGACGTCATTTAGGTCGATTTTTATGCATGTCATCGAAAGACAATGAGAAACTTTAGGACAGTAATAACTAGTGAAACAAAATTTATTTGCTTTTCAGAGAATTAAGCATCTTGACATTAATCAAGTGTCCAGTTTCCATAAGAATTGTAGTATACCAAAATTGCTGGAATATTTGCTTCCGCACTAAACCAGCACTAAGTGTGGATTTCTAAAGCCAACAGCATATTTAGGCATGTCCCACAAGGCCAATTTCAAATAGCAGTTAGGCCTAAAGAACGTTAATTAATCTCGTTTCACCAAATTGTTGGCGTTTAGGCCTATGAGAGGAAATTAAGATTGCGATATTGATACGTTATAAGTTCTATATCTGAATATCCTCACAGCCACATTTAATCCTCAATTAGGCTCCATGCATGGAAAGCAGATTATAATTAATTTCCGCTCCAAGTTGCTTTTTTCTGGTAATTAGTGCGTGTGAAGACATAATATAGTTTCGCATTAATTACATGGGAAATTTTCTTAAACATGTTTGTTTGTACAACAGACGATAAGCGATAGATTTCGGTGTCTGGCACCAAGATGGTTAATTAATTGCGAATTAAAAGCCGGTTGCGCAGGTCTCAGTTGAATTTTTTAAAAAAAAGATTAAAAACGTTTCATTATAACTGATTTTAATTTTTTTTTTAACACGAAAAGGTTATGTGCTTCTTGTGTCTTAGATCTTTTGGCCTTTCTTACTAAAATTCAAATTTTAAATTTTAAAATATTTTAAACTGTACCTTAATTTTTTTTTTTTTTTTTTTACAAAAAATAAAGAACATTTTTCATTTATTGTCATTCTTAAATGATTGACTAGCTCATGATCAGTAACAGAATCAAACCGATTTTGAAAAAAAATTAGTGAGTGAAATAATTTTTAGAAATAAATGTAGTTTAAATAAATTCACATTCCAGAGCAGCTAAGGACTCCATGAATTAATGACATGACACCCGATGTTTTATTTCGTTTTGCGTTTTATTATTTTACACTTTTTGGTTACACATATGGGTCAGTCATGTTTTACAGGGAGATTATATTTTCAAGTTTCGCAAATTATTAATATCTATACTCAATAAATGTAATGAAAGTTTTTGTTTTAAATAACTGAAATCCATGATGGTTTGACCTGCGTCGCAATGATCAAAATTCAAAATTGCTGAATTTAATTTCTAATAAGTCACATATTTTGGCACCCTGTACAAAACTGAATTAATAATCAAGCGTACGCTACACCTCATGCATTTGGCCTCTTGTATTAATCCATTTTAATTGTTTTAATCACCTAATAAGGTTTGCTTTGACACAGAAACAAATCAAAATTGACCATCACTAAGTGTGACAGGTAATAAACACACTTTCCCCAATTTATTCCGTGAAAGCGACAGCTTTAGGTGCGACTATCCCCCGATTAATTATTAAACCCCTTAATTAAATTATAAAAGCATTGAAAGTGACCAATTAGGCGTTAATTAATATTGATCCGAAGTGACATCGATGGCCGTCCACACCTTCGCTGGATGTTTAGTACGAAAAAAAAAGGCAATCAACACCTGAATTTGCCAAAAATAGACACATTTTATAGCTGGGAAAAACGCTCAGGAAAAATTCAAGATTTAACTTGAAAATTGACAAATTGATTAAAAAATAAGCGGTTTTTTGGAGACCCATAGTCTCAAGTTACAAGTGTCATCCACCTCCCCATAATTAAATAACCAAAAAAGTTTTTATTTTCGTTTAGAATGTTCTCATAAATGGATGTCAAATTAAGGATGAGGTGTTGATGGGATCTTCCGTAAACGGTTTCCCCAAACTAATCACTTCGTGACGGGGACTCATCTCAACATGTTTTCCCATCACGATCATTACCTCATCAAATGACATTACCACCCATCAGTACTTCATCATTAGTTGTCGGCCATACAGAAGACGATCATGTTAAATTCTCATAATTAATGGAAAACATTTCATTTCAGTTCACCTGTAAGTACACGATCATTAGAAATGTCATTAAGGTAATGCCATTAGTAATGATCGTGTAAGGCCTGCTAAAGAGGACCCAAAGACAGTCCACAGGATCAACCCCATTCGTCCAGTACTCGATTCCCCTCTACCGAAATTCAAAACTTACATCCAACGAAAACAAACATCAATTCAATACGATGGAGTCGTCCATAAGCGATAAGCGTAAGCCATAACCCCTAGGCTCAAGCCCTCGCAGGCCCCGGTTGAAAAATCAGCATATACCAGTAAAGTGATAACACAACATTATCATAGAGCTTTCACTAAGCGTACTGATGTCAGCAGTCTAAAAACACTGTATATAATGATATCAGTATGGAATCATTGTACAATGGAAGCTCGGTTATCCGAGGTAGTCGAGACCGCGAGTATCTCGGAAAATCAAAATTGCAATTAAAAAATGGGTGCAACTGTATTTTGTACAGTAAAACCATTTTAATACTTGCGCACAGTAAATACGAAATACATGTATGCAAAAATCGAAAACAGCTCCTCCAGGCATCCCAATATGCCTTAACGCTCTTCCCCTTCTTGCTAAGGTGGTTTTATTCGAATTATCCGAGGCTCCTTCACCTCGGTTAAGCCGAATATCGGATGACCGATCCACTGTATGTCATTATTACAGTGATAACATGGAGGTAATGTTATCATACTGATGTCAGTAGTCTAAAAAAAAACTCATAGCGATCTTTTCACTAGGGGGAAGCCCTCAGGGTCCACCCCTACGTCCAGCTAAATCGGCCGCAAAAGGAGCATGTGAGACCGTGTGGGGAGGAGGAGTTTCCCGATTTCCTTAGCATTTTCCTCCCTGATCCCAGTCACATGGCACAGCCGACACTGTTACGGGCAAAGCAGGCAAGTGGGCAAAGCAAGCGAAAAGAAAGTAGGCCTACCTAAAGTGTGGTGATTCCCAGTAGAAGATAGGCAGTGGTCAGAAGCGAGCCCGGAAAAGTTCTCGAACGTTTAGCCGCGCACCGAGCTTCAAAGGCGGCATGAATGTCAACACGTTCCCCTCTTCTCCTGCACCCAGACCCCGGACGCCTGGCGGGAGGCTCTGCCGCGCTGATGCGCTTGAAAGGCCGCGCGCGTGTCGCACAGAGTCCGGACTCTGGCGGCTGATTTCACGCTCGATTTTTAATCCTTTGTCGCCTGTTAACTGGCGAAAAAAACCAGCCAGCAAGCGAACGAAAAAAGGGCTACCGTAAAGTGGATGCGAAGAAGGAAAAAAAAGCGGATAAAATCCCTCAAGTTTAGCGGACAAGGGACCTGATGAAACACCGCCTGATTATGGTAATGCCAACTTAAAACTGAGTTAGGATTTCGATTTTTTAGCGCCACCCAACACCGGCTGGGATGCAGAGATGCTTGTGCGTACGCTACGCTCGTCCTTCCTAATCAATCTGAGCCGGAAAGTGTGGATCGGCTGTCTAAAAATAAAGGGCATCAATAAAAACTGGATCTGTATTTTTATTGCGCTAATTAATTATTCAGAAATTAATTGCGATGTGTTGCGCATGCCTCAATTAGGCGCGCGCGCGGTGCGTGCCGGGAGATGGGGGATGGAACGCGGTGGTGGCGCTGCGGTCGACGGTCAGCGCGTGCCGAGCTAGGGGTGCGGGTTCGAGTCCCGCTCGGACTGGTCAGTTTTTTTTCGAAATCTTTATGGCGTTTTCGGACAGAGAAATGGCCGATTAAACTGGTGGTAAACGAGACCAGACCGAAATAGGCAAATCAGAGAGGAAAGTTGCAATCTTCGAAGATACAGTCTGCTCACCCAGACTAAAAAAGAAGTGTGGTCTCCACCATGCCTCATATTTTCATATCTTTTTATTTAGTTTGTTCTCCGTGTATCACGTGTGTTATATTTTGTCTTTTGCAATAAAAATAAATGATATTCAGGAATTTCCCAAGAATTGGAAAACAGAAAACCAGGAATTGTCAGCGAAATTGCGAAGACATGGGAATTATTTTAAAGTCGGGGAAAGGCAGGGGATGGTAATGTATTTTTAAAACATCAGGGAAATTTTACGTAGAAATACTTCATTTGCCAACAAATTTAACTCAATTAGATAAATTCCTGTTAACACGTAATTCTACGCAAGTGAAAAACAAACTTTTTTTTTGATAAAATCGAATCATTTTTTTCCGAGAGACCTTCTAATCAGACCTTCCTGACCAAAAAGTGTCCTGCATGCATTAGGTGTGATCGTAGTTGTTTTAACGGCTACATTTCTATAGTATATTTAGACTTATGCAATAAAAAAATCATATGCTATAGGCGTTTAAACAAGGCAAAGAATAGGTGGACTAGTTTCCTAAATATAAATTATTTGACTAATTTGGAGATTTATTCTCGAGACAAACTCCAGTTTATAAACATGACTACATAGAGGATATGATTCAACATGTATTAGGCAGTGTAAATTAACCTTTTAATTATGCTAAATTATATGGTCGGGTGCACGGGATTTCGTCAATGGTATTGTTATGATTTTTACAACGGATTTTGACAGAAGATAACAATGAAAATCGTTAATTAAAATTTAATTTATCGTTTCAGTGTAAGTCGAAATTAAGCTTCGTTGACTAAATTAGCTCTGAGGGCAAAGGAAATGTTCACAGCAGTGCAAAACGAAACATTCCTAGATGATGATATTCCAACAGGTTGTGAAAAATGTTGGGGGTTGGTGGAAGGGGAAGGCTAAAAACTTTGTATGTAGATGGGCCTGTTGTCGCCCATTTGCGCTAATTATATATTTTGTTTTTAATACTAATTATCGGTTCTGGTATTAATAATCAACCTGTCATATTTAGGGCAAATGACTACCGACCGAAACTCATTAAAAAAAGAAACAACGAGAGAGAATATTTGGATTTAGCCCCCAGCCCCCATCGCTGATTATCATTAGTCGCTATTTTTAATGCTCTTCAAAGGAATAACACCTGTGAGCATTTTAATGAATTATCGCTGCGCTTCGACCTTTGACCATGCAGCGCTTACACCTGCTATTATACTGTCTTCTGTTTCATGCATGGGCATAAGCTTATAATCACCCCTAAAATAAGTAAATAAATTAGCAACTATTGGATGGCTCAATGTATAAATCATGGCGAAACCGTACCTCACTAACACCCAACTTCACCAACCATATATATATATATGAGTTGGTGTTTTTGCTTACGAAAAATGCGATATTAATCGCTGGTTTTCAGCAGAATAAATAGCAAAATTCAATAAGGAACAAACGCCCACAACAGCAATTAAAGGCGTTTATACACCGTGGTTGGCAACTATGCTTGGCCGTTTTTAATGATACTTGTTTTACAAGTGGTGAAATATTAAAAACAAAAAAAACGAAAGCCTATTTTAATCCCCCTTCAAATTCCATTGATGAATTTATACAGGATCAATAGATTTTAATTTAACTCATTAACGAGCTGCTCCTAATTCCCGCTACCCATGCAAACTCGAATATTAATAATTGATATTTCGAAAATTCATTTTTTTAAATTAAATTATGGCATTTTCAGTTTGGTTTCGACATTATTAACAAACCAAAATTATGTGTTCATTAATATTAATAAGAATTCATCTTACGCATTTTACATAATGTATGTATAATGATCATTTATCAATACATTTCATTAGTAATACCGATATTAGGTCTGAAATATGTATGGAGAAGGAATTTTTTTAAAAGATGCTCTTCATATTTATAGAAAACACCTCTTGTATTGCAATAAATACAAATTAAATTTAACAAATGAATCGTCGTAATATTAATTTAATATTTTATTTTTGGTGTGAAGACAGTAATGTCAGGTGAAAAATATTTATGACCACGTCTTGCATTGCAATGAACATGAATTAAATGTACTAAGTATTTCTAATATCAATATTTTTTTTTAATGCAGATACACTGAGCTTAAAACCACAATATAGGGTCGTTTTGAAACTAAATAATTAGGTTCCCCCTGTATATTTTAATTTCTGTAAGTTAACATAGACCTGCAGGTAACAAATGGATTGCCAAACCTGAAATGGATTTTCGCATTCGTCCATCCCATTTCACTTTGTGTTGAAACCCTCACATTCACAGCATCATCATGGTCTATCGATTGGCATTGTATGGTAGTGCCACCTAGCGACCAAACGTTGACTGGAGGGGGCCAACGCTTTCACAATGAAGATATTGATAAGCCATCATAAATGGCAATTTATTCTGTCCATGGTTGGGTTGCGCAGGTGTCTGTTAAATTTACACACGTCCTAACGACCAATTTCAATTAACATACTTTAATCTACGAATAAATTTCACGACTGCCTGTGCAAGGCCTGGGAAAATTTGGCGATGTAATTTGAATTTAAAAAAATGTCCGGAATATAATATAATTCCGGATGCAAGATATTGTATTGTGTTTTGAAATATTTAAAAAATTTAGCATAATGTCTATGTGTTAAAGTTATAAAAAATGAAACTAGTTCTATTACACACTACCCATAATCAACAATAAATTTCTTTCCATTTCATCAGAGAATAAAACGTAAGGTTTCAATTTTAATGACATGAGTGAGCTGCAAGAAATTGCCAATATAATGTTTTACATATATATATATATATATATATGTACATTTATTTTTGAAAAATTGGATTGAGAATTAAAACGCCAATTACGTTGTATTTTCAAGAAATATAAAATGCAGGTCGCTATGCTAATACAGATAAAACAAATAATACACGTGAAACACACCACAGTTAATGATAGAAAGAACAATACTTGGTAATTTTAAAAAATGCAATGACTTAAAAAAACTAGTAAAAGCTTACTAAGAATTATTGTAGCATGCTACGAATCAATTAATTGATTACGGAAATGTTATTTTGGGCTCAAATCCCTTGTTAAAATATCGTGTTGAATTGAAGTTTGAAATGTTTGCAATGATAACATGCAGTGAAAGACTTGGAAAGTCCATGAAGCGGTTTAGAGACCAGTATACACGTAGATTTCTGTATTTATTTATTTATTGTTAGAATTTCGGGATCAATTCTTATCAACTAATCGTGGCAAGTTGGCCAGGCACTCGCCATTAACCATGCCCACAGAAATTAAAAAGCGTGGGTGTCATAAACACAAGTTTTTGTCCCCTCAGAGTTCATGCACATTGCCATGTAAATTGCGAGCGGATAAAAGCGAGCTAGTGAACTTTTCACTGATTTTTCCCTGGTTATTGGTATATACAGGATGTTTTTGCCTCGATTATTGAGTTATTTTGTAAGCAAAAAAGGCAAAAACTCTCCCACTTTGGGCGCCATGTTGCCTAGCAACTTGTTTGTAAATGCGCTAGGCGCTAATATGGTTTGACAATTGAGGTTAAAGGCGTGCGAGTTTCCCAGAAACCGAATAGCAAAACAATTTGCTATCAATTATACAATTGGAACTTTCGCAGAAATACGAGGCTTTTAGTCGAACATAAAAACATGTAAAAAACATTAAACTGAAATTGTGCGAAAATCTGGATTGCTTTCACGCATAATTAACTTTTTGGAAACGTATGACAATATTGGCACGCGCAAATAATTTTGTAAATATATCCCACATCAACAACTCTTAGCATGTCTTAGGAGATAAAGCTTTTATGTAGTCGTCATTACGTCACAAAATAACGTCATTAATTCTCTTAAGATCCCACAAAAATTCTGTAACCATTCCTTTAGAACGACTTAATGTATGTTATGAACTGTATAAACAACACGATTCTAGATGCTCCTGTATATTTTTATTTAATAAAAAAACTCAAATAGAAAAAAGTTGCTTGATGTACTTACATGTGTGCGAGGGGACCAGGACGATATTTTGGTTATTTTCTAATGATATGGAGATTATATTTTGAGACTTGAAATTTTACGTTATTTAGTACACATTTTTTCACGTTCTAGGGACATTTATCTTCCAAAATATAACAGCAGATAAGTGGAAGCAATGGTACAAGACCATAATGGCAAAACATTACTGACACTGATGAGCTGAATTACGTAATACCAGAGCAGTATTTATTTTTACCAATCAATGGTCATCCATAATAATAATTATTTCAAAAAAATAAAAAATTCGAAAATGTGTTGTATATTTATAAAAGACAATATATTTTTTACCATTGTGGGCATGTACCATTGCCCAATTATATTATATTTGATCAGGGAATAACGTACATTTTTCACAAATTTAAATGGCATATAAAATACACGTGAGTGGGCAGAAACTGTCAATGTAGTCTTATATATCAGGCCTTATTTTCGAAAATTGTACTGAGGTTTACAATGCCATTGGCTATTGTTAAACTAACTTTCAATACTTCAATGAACATGTAATTATGAATGCCTTAGTTTTTGCCAATGTTTTTCACGCTGCTATTTGGAAATTTGGTTGCTATTGTGAGGCTGAAAATTCATTGACTTAATGTGTCAAACTAACTTTCAAAAATTCAATCAAGTACAAATCAAGATTCAATCTTGTGCATTAGTATTTGCTCAAATTCTTCCGTTGAAATTTTGAAAACTTTACCACATCTACCATCTTTTAGGAGGACAGACGAAGTCTGGTAAGAGGCTGAGAATTCATTACCTTAAGCACGCCCGAGATTAACCTTTCGAAATCTCAAAAGCAATGAGTAACAAATTATTTTCGCTAAAAAAGGCCCCATTTTTACCATTTTCCCAACTTTCCTTCTCTCACTGGCTATAATGCGTTCAAAACCGTGGGGGGATTTTTCAAGCTCTTCGAATAATGGTTGGGATGAACCATTGTGTGAAAGATTTTCCATCGGCCCGCAGAGAACAACAATGACACGTTGACCTGGCCAGGACGTGGCCCATTAATAGGCCCTCTTAAGAGGTGTTATTCATGATGCACCTGCACTGACCAGCACGCCACCCACGGGGGTGTTTTTATTTATTTTGCCATTATGTTCTGCTTTTATTTTCTCTCTCTCTGCTCTTGACCACTCCTTGTTTTTGCAGTTAAAAATTATTGCTGGTAAGTGCAGTGAATAAAACGCAGGAATTTCACACCGTATTGTGTTCACCCGAAAATCTTTGTCTTAGGACAGGAAGTTCCCTTTGGGGAGCATTTCTGCCCATCGAACTCCACCTAGCCAGGCGGGGGTAATGAAGAAATACGAGCCCCTAAACAGGTGGCCAAGGTGCTAACAAATTTATGTCGCGGTTAGGATCGCCAGCTCCGATTAGGCCGCCAGAGGACGCTCATTTGCATACCTAAAAGGTGAGATTGGTTTCACCTGACCGCCCCGATTGCTCATTTATTTCCCCTAACATTTACTTTGTAGACTTTGTAACACTGCTTGCGGGTCCACACACTCTTCCCCCCTAAATCAAGGCCCCTCAGAGAGGTGCTGGCTCGGTGGTCAAGGTGCGGACGCCATCTTAAATGAAATTGATCAGAATTTGTGAGAATAAATGGAGGAACATGTCAACGCTGCTCTGTCATCATTTATCGCTTTGAAAAAAAATGGTTCAGGAGCTTGTACACTCATACCTCGCTATGCAGCCGCTCTTTATCGGCGTTTCACTTTAACGGCCTTTTTTGTTTTATGTCTATGGTAAGGCCAAATTGATGAAACCTGATGTTTTCTAACACAAATACGTGAACGTGCATGGGTCGTTTAGACGTATGGAAGCATTTAGGTCACTAGAGTTTAGATGGTGGCCCTCTATTTTCACACCATTTAATGGTGCAACCCTGAACATCATATTCCATTGGGAAGTGCAACTCAAATTTTAAACTTTTCTGCTGGGATAAAGTGAATTTGTCATTTGAGAGCTAACTTTAGCTAAAGCCAGTGACCACTAAAGTGTTATGGGGAGCGTCAGATTATTAAAAAATTGTGTTATAAGTATTTTTATTTTGTAATTGTGTTTTGCTTATTAAAATTATGTAATCTATAGTGCTCGTATTATATTTGCAATTTTGGCACAGTAAATGTAAACTATGTAGCTAATTTTTTAAATCTCAGCATGGAAATATCTCGAAGTGTTCATTGCACGGCATGAAATTATCTTGAAAAGCAAGTTATTAAAGCAAATTATCTTAAGCAGTAACGCAAGGAATTACATGATTTTTCTGCGAAATAGGATGTTTAGGCGAATACATTTCATTAAAGTGGTTTTCATTTGAATAAACTATTTTTCTTACTCGCATTTTTTGTAAACATCCTTATTGCATTTATTTGTGAGAAGTGAGGCTCAGGTGAGGGTCCCAAAATATTTCCTTTCAAGCAAAATTTGCCAGTTAACATAAATTTGTATTTTAATTACGAAGTGGATTGAAAGACCATGGGCGTGGGTCATACCATCACCTGTTAAAAATGGAGTAAATTTTACAGCGTTTAATAATGAAGAATTAACTAACAAACAAATATCGAGCCGCCAGAGAAGTCAGATGAACTAAATTTGTTTTACCAAACTTGTTTTTTGACATGCGAAAAATGTAAAAAAATTGTAAAACATTGTATTACACATTTGCAAGTAAAAATAATTTGTTTTAATTTTATGAGTTGATAATTTATGTCAAGGATACAAACCACGTGCAATTGGCTATTATATTGGGAAAAAAAAAAAGCTATTTTAGTTCATTAATTTGGTATTATTCAAATTTAAAAACAAATTACATGTAAGTTGCCCCATTATAATAACAGAATAACAAAACTTTGAATATTTTCTTTGTACAGGCAGCATAACCTCTGAACCTCTGTGCCATTTATTACGATATTTGGTCGAGCATTTTCGTGTACAGTTTATAAAGTCATTAATTTTCCAGGTCAATCCCCTCGACTGAATTATCTTCGTGTATTCTGACTTTTTAAACCCATTATTTAATAATAAAAAAAACAATTGTTTGTTCTGAATCGAAGGTCGTTATTAAACTGTGCATGATAAATGTTTTAGCAATATTGCATGTGATCGTGAGCACGTATCTTAAGATACGCGTAATCGTTTCCAATTATATCTATTAAAAATACATTATTTCATAAGCAATCATTTGCGTGATTTTGTTTTTTATGAATTTTCTCAATAATTTCTGCAAATGAGGCTGCTCGATTTAACGTAAAAAAATTAAAAAGTATCATTGTGTTTATAAGAACATGCCAAACCATTTGTAAATTAGCCTGCAATTAGTGTTAAAAATGTTGAGACTCAAGAATAAATGATTTGAAGCGTGACCTTTGCTTTTACAATACCATAATTACCTCAGTTTGCTAAATTAGCGATATCTGATACAAATACGAGAAATCCAGGTTTACGAGACCAATTTATCTCATTGTTCTTCGAAAAACAATTATATACATCTAACCAAATATGGGATAATAAAATAAAATAAGTCATCACGAATGCCCTTGTCATCAATTGCATACATTATATTACGCTTATTTTTATATAGGACTCCAACGATCCAACGATAATGGTAGCTTTGATACATTTGTTATTATTTCTGGAATTTTCCCCATTAATAAATATATAGAATGTTTCATTTTATTATTAAAACAAACATGTTGAGGCTGAAAACAGAATGTGATTTTATTTTAATACATTTTTGTTTTGATTTTTGTTGTTGTATTACAGAAACTATCTCTTTTTGAAAGAATCGCATGCACCACATATCAATTTGAATGAATTAGGACATTTTGTTGTTTATAACTTGTAAAAAAACACATTAAACACGTACTTTAATTAAAATTATACATGTACTTGTTAGTTAATACATCTATGTTAACAAGTGTTACACTAAAATAGGAGAGAATAGTTTTGTAATTAATTAACAATACAAAAATCACTAAATTTTGAAGGGAATTAGCTTAAATGCAAGTATATCTATCAACCTTGTAGCCTTTTTAAGTAAAACTATTCATAATCAACAAAATGTTTAACTAAAATATATTGGTTCAATAGTTTTATAACTAATCAACAAATTATTGATTAAATTATTAAGACTATTCACGCATGCGTTTACAGTTATTTTTTAACGTTTATGCACGCTTGAAATCCGTCCTTTATTGTGCCATTAAGGGGACAGAAGAAGAAATAATCGAATTTGGAGGAAACTGAAAATTGACTTTCTTTATCATTTATCATTGTTTGAACTTACGTATAAAAAGTATGTGGAGAGAAATAATAATTGAACGAACGTCTAGGGGGTTCAAACCTGCATTGTCATGCTAACTATAAAACCCAGCCAATATAGACAATATTATAATCTGTTTATGAAAAATTTCATATAATACTAAAACGATAGCATATTTTAGTTCCCCACATTTCTCTCCAATAGGGACCAATTATGCAAAAACGAGTGCAGAAAAGCCAAACTTCTTCATCATGAAAATTTGAGGAGAATGGAGGGGAGGGCCTGATGGTATATTTTTATCAAATGCAAATCTTTAGGCCTTTACATACTGGACATTTGCTAACCATTAGGTAATCATTCATCCAAACCCTAAACAAGGAAAAAAAGAAAAAATGTATAAGAGAAAAACTGGCTTATTTGTGGTCACGACATTCAAATTTCGGCTGCAAAAGCTGAATTATTTTCGGAATTGCACGGAGGGTTTTATACATCTGTTTATTTATTGATAACCGGTAATAGTTTATTAGCCTATCCCTATATTTAAAAAAATAATCCATGTCTCTACCCAAAGCATTATAATTTTCCATTAAAATAGGTTTTCTATTGGAAAATCATTTTGCATATACCGTGCACGTACATGATAACTTTTTATGATTTCTTAATAGGATAATGGTCTTTCGTGGTCATTATTGAGACTGACCAGATCGATAAATTTAATGGTCGTTAATAGCAGAGCACATGCGATTTTTCCATTTTATTAGACTAATAGCTTTTTGCATTTTTGCCTTCAATGTTTTCGTATGGCCGAGCATCATTTTTGCTTAGACGTTGGCCAAAAAAGCGCAGGTTGTTGACCAAAAAACAGGCGAATTTAGTTGATGTCATTTATAAATTGTTCCATGACAAATGTCAGATTGGACTTGGTTGAATTCAAAATTAATATCTCATGTTAAACGATGTCCAAAATTGAGTTATTAGGCAATTTAAAAACCCGGACGTAATGCAGCTTTTTAAACTGATATTATTTTCTTACAAATTATATAAATGCATTTCTTGCCCCATCGATGTTTGTATGTTGTTAGAAAATAGCTTTGAGGGGAATAACAGACATCAATTTTATACCAACCCACGTCTTGCCATACATATTTTTCGATAATTATAATTTATGAAAACATATAGTCTATATATGTACAGCATATATCTTGAGAAGAATAATTATTGTCAACTTATTTTAAGGATGAAAGAAGTTTTAAAAATGGGAAAAAAATGAAGCATTTGGTTTACAATTAGTACGTTTCTAATAATTATTTTTCATTATATATATATATTTATAATTTAATATATACATAGTTTGTATGTATTGTCAAAAATATGCATGACAAGGCGAAGGTTGGTTCAAAATCGTGGCATTTTCTCCCTCACAAAGCTATTTTCAAACAGCTAGTTTTGTATTTTTCATTGTGGAAATTATAAATTTATATGCCTTTCCTTGAAGCGATTAATATACCACAACCAATACCGATACAAATGTAACAAATGTTTGCTGACACATATCCTCAATACATATGAACTTTCCGAAAACTCATCGCAATTCAATCAATAATTATGTAAATTTCACAGCTTTTTTAAACAATTCACTATAGTATTTAAAACATCCCAATTCAATTAACAAATAATAGTGTGAATAACTAAAAATACATGTATATAGTAATATGCTTATCAAGTGGATAGTATCAATGGAATATTTACAACTTTTTAACAGTTTGGAAATGAGAGGGACAAAATTAATGTTCAAAACATGGAATAACAAGGCGGGTATCACGTTGCAGTTAATTATAAAGGAATAAACATTAAAAATTGTACATTAGCCCTGCAGTTTCAAGTAGCTTTGCTTTATTTCCAAAACGTTTTTAATGTTTTAACGTTCGATGAGTCAGTGTTGAGAGTCTGAGACTCCCAGTTCGATCTCTTGGGAGGTCCTCCAGCGCTGCCATTTCTTTTGTTTCCATACTTTTTAAAAAACCTTTTTCGGGCACTACATTTGACACGTTTCTGCGTTGGTACCCTTATCTATCCAGTGTCAAGTTTGTCACCCCTTATCTCGCACTTGCCACCGAAAATAGGAAGCAAACTCCATGTGTGGCAATATGGAAAACAAGTGGAGCCCATGCTTGTTAAGAATTAGATGGGCGATGGCTGTGAGCTTTTAAAATAAAAAGAAGTAAAAAAAAAATGTTTTTCGCTAAAAAACCACGAACAGAGCTGTTAACAATGTCGAGGGAGGAACAATGTATCTCTCTTTGAAATCTCAACGGCTCTGGAAGGATCATCGCAGTTTGCCACCAGCTACTGCTTTTCATCCAAATGCAACAGTACTAAATGAAAGCTTTATGGGTTTGAGCAACGATAAGGTCACCGGTATCCAAGGTGGGGCACGATGACGTCACTGGCTCTGAATTGCGACGCCATAGTCCCAGGAGAAGACGACAGGCCCTGTTTTTAAGAAATCTAAATAAAGGAGGCGGATCTGGCGAACCAAATGCGTGGTTTTATCAACACATCCTGTCACAAGTGTGTCACTAGGCCAGACGATGGATAATGTCGAAAAAATGTTCCCATAATGCCCCGCTCTCGTCTTTGATTTTAGCTGTACATTTGCTAACAGCTCACAACATATTCTTCCGAAATTCGAAAAATACACATCATCCTTACTGTCTGTGTACCATCATGTAGGAATGTACATGTAGGTTTCACTGCTGCCGGTTATGTGGTGGTTTGTAACACGGTACCAATAGAAATGTTTGGTTTCCTACAATTCTCATGCAGTTTCCTAGATGCTCTTAAAAAGTCCCAGTTAATACCTACATTTTACACCCACGGTGTTTAATTAGATTACAAAAAACACAAGCATTATGTGACAACCTTCAAAACATTATATCATTTAACAATGCCTGCATTCATTGCATAAAGAACATTTTACAACATGGTGCAACTTGCTTGGAGATACACTTTCGATATCCAAAATGTTCTCAACAACAGGCAAGTTTAGTCCAATTATACTGTACATTAGGTTCGGATATAGAAACTTTTACAATAATCAGACATCACAGTTTTATTTATAGCTGAAAACCAATTGGTTGCAGTATACATGCTATTTTATATGTACTATTTCCAAATAATTAAAGTGAAAATACTCTCTTAAAAGATGCAATTTTAATAAGATGAGGATTAACTTGCATTATAATTATTTGAAAAAATAAATTTATGTCAGTGTTGATTAAGCAAAAGAAATAAATTTTCATTTGATGAGAAATACTTCAAAACACCAAGCATTAAGTAATCCATCATTTTTGCTTTTCAAGATAATTTCATGCCTAGCAATGAATAAATCACTTAACATGTGAACTTGCTTTTTAATTAAAGTTAAAAATCAGCATCTCTATAGTGCTGGAAACATGTTCGTAAGGGTTATCACATCAGTCTGCCATCCAAATGCCATTACTAATAAAGTGCCATGATGTTTTCACGGTGACATTGGTCGCTTCGCAGGACTTTACTATGCTTACTACGTCAGGCCCCCTTTAAAAAGGTCGGTTGCACCATGTGCAGCGTTAACCCGATTTCTTGGCATCCTTCTTCAAAGTATGCCAACAAAGTACGCTAGCTGTTGCCAAAGACGTCATTGAGAGTACGTCAACCTTGCAAGAAAGCTACAGCATTCTGTTCAGACAGACGTTTGCTGGTGCTTGATGGGGGAATCCCTTCCCTTACGCTTTTTCCCGCCTCTTCCGTCATTATTTCCTGCAGTGTGTTACCACCTCCTCCTCCTCCTCCTCCTCCTGATGCACTTTTTTTCTTCAATGACCCCTTGTGCACCAACCGCCTTCCCCCATAGCTCTTTCCTAAACGCTCTTCCAGTCCATCTGTACCCAGGCAGTGATTCCCAACAGATCCAATAAAAACTGACCTTGTGACCATTCATTACACGAAGGCAAGCAAGGCCACTGGCCCTTAAAGTCAAGGGAGAGAAAGGAAGTTGCTAAAGGGAGACCTATACGTGCACTAGGAAAGCACTAAAGAGAAACTAGGCAATCACTGCACAACCACCAGCACGGTGAATCAAAAAATACGGAAATGTCGGATCGCCAAGCATGTGTGGCATTGCTGGCCAACTGACCAGGAAGCTGACCAGCACAACGAAGAAACAAAAAAATGAGATAGCTGTATGCGCTTGCCTTCAAGCTTAAGCTGACCACTGCTCTGGTGAGACAGTAGTACATGTATATCTGAAAGCTGAAACCACTCCAGTTGAAAAAAAACAATCGGTCCAGGGTAAAAAAGGATGACATTTATTCTTGAATCTTTACATGGGCTATAATCTTATAATATGTATAAACATTAACATATTTTTGCTCAAATTTTTCAAGTAAACACCTTGTGAGCAAGAAAAAAAATGTCATTTCAAAGAATAAACACTTTAATCGATATTCCATGGAAGCAAGTATGTTATGGTATTAGATGGTTCAGCTTCTGTAAATTAATTACGAAGTGTTCAACCAATCGTTAAGGCTGATATAAGTGCATGTATGTTAGCATCATATGAGAGCATTAGGGATGTACAGAATGATGGCTTTTATTGTTGGGAATTGAAGTCATTACCACATGGCATAACGATGTGAATAAGTTGTTACGCTAAGCTGGTATATGCTTTTATGAATTGTAACCACATAAACTTTAATCTTTGTATTCTTAATTTGTTATTTCAAATTAATCAAACATTTAAATACAGTTCATTGTGAAGGTTTGAACCTATCATTGTTTACGTAATCTAACTGAACCATGCAAGTGCCTGTGGAAAATGTTGAATATGACTATATATAGATTTATATGGATTACATATGGATGTGTACATAAGGTCCATACTTAATTTTTTCATCCGGGTAACATGCAGGTTCCATTACATGGGTCTTACTGGGTAGATGTAGGAGCCTGCATAGAAATGTTTAGATAAGTACAGCAATGTATAGCTCAAGAAAATGGAAGCCGTTTCTCTTTAATGAAGGCCCAGACTACTTCTTGGGATCGATCTTGCGACCACGACGACTGGGTCTGATCCGTCCAAGACGTTTGTTTGTCGTATGATTATGACAGATATATTTTTTTTCTTCTCCGCGCAAAGTTCCTTTTGGATTTTAAGGACATTACTAGAAAACACGATGTCCATTCGGACAATGGGCATCGGATTGAAGCTTCCGTTACATTTCAGCCCAGCAGCTGTTTATGAAGTGAGTCGGCTTTCATTTCTCCTCACTTTTCCAAGCCCACGATAATTGGCTCCAAAGACCCTCTGGCAAGGATGCGTCCGCCTAACAAGCCTGACAATTGGCATCCGAATTTCGTCATATTTAATCCAACTTTTTCTAATGGTTTGCCATTATTAGCATTTTCTCTGAGCTCGCTTTCGGTCCGTGTCACCCGACTCGGACACAATTCGCTTCCAGCTGACGAAGATTCACTCTGACATTTGAAGAGGGCAAATCCATAATTCCGACCAAGAACTTTAGCGAAGGGTCCTCTTGTCATGCAAATGAACTTCACCTTCTGTTTGAAATTTTGCCAAGTATATATTATCAGCTCTGAGAATCCCAAAATAAGACGAAATGCAGTTTTAAATTTTTTTAACATAATGACAAAATTTCGCAAACTATACATGTAGGCTATAAACATGGATACGTTGGTGATTAAAATGTGCCAAAATAGAATAGAAATTAAAATTAATTGCAATGTTTCAGATTTGCAATAAAAAAGTACAATGTTTGTTGGCCTATATACTGCCTCGAAATACTTACATTGCAGCAAAATGTCAAATTCTAAAGGAACAAACTAATGATCCATAATTAATGAGTTTTAATTTAAGTAAAAAATACATTTTTTCAACGAAACGCAAGGTTAATTGTTGTAGCAAAGCTGGTAATGGGTTTGATTTGAATGAATAATTCGTATTCAGCAATATTTAATTGATTTTTAGTAACTCCAATATGTTAACTGCATTTTTACAATTTAGCTTTATTTATAAATTCGAACCTACTTATCGGTAAAGTATCCGCTTTTCTTTTTGTCAAAGTGCTTTAAACAATGATGACTTAATCTGCACCTGATTGTAAAACCTATATTGATAACTTTATAAATTTAATAGGAGATTTCTGTACATGTCCGTCAGTTCCTTAATACATGTACATACAGGCACATTATATCATCTCGATAAATATTGAGAAAAATATTGTATTATTTTTTAATACAATTGGTATATTCAAAATTTGCTAAATTCATTCAATGGCAGATCATCATAAACAATTTCCGTTACCTTAATTGCAAGTTTATTTAAAATGGAATAAAAATGACAAAATTCAGTCGTTAATGATTACATTTCCTACAATTTAAAATTATTTTCAAAGCGACTGTGGAACTGGTCATAAGAAAATCTCCCAACAACGGTAAGTTGTCCCTAACCAAAATAAGCTTACTTGCACGTTATTATTGCTTATTTTAGGTTATTTTAATAGAGCACTTTTTGGTCAGCCCACGCCTGGGTCAGGAGAATCTTACATTTTTGTTTGACATGTAAGCATGTATGATTTTTTTTTGTCCACTATTAAATCCAGAATTCATGGACATGTACATGGATGTTACATTATACCTGTGTATGAAAAGCATTCTCTCGTTATCTTTATTTATGTGGATGAGATTGGAGGCTGTCCAGTCCAGGCTTTTTTTTATTTACTAATGGCCAACACTGACACGGAATAAAAAGAACCCATTTTCGACCAGTTTTTTTGTTTACCGAGGATATATACACTCATGCATGAAGTTGGACATCCAATATTATATATTTTTTGTTTTATGTATTGCCTTCGTTTCTAATCCCCAACGACATCTTTCGTTACATCTTTATTTGTTAAACGAAGGCAGGGGGCGCTCATTAAAGTGTTTACTGAGTATTTACACAATAGAAGGCACAAATCATAACAAAATTAAACCCACTGGAAGCGTGCTACTTTAACGAGGTATTAATTTATAC
>JAQIXS010002872.1:0-20462 GCA_034700785.1 Rossiulus vilnensis
AAAGTGAAACGAAAATCATGCAAATTGTTCAACGAAAGAAACGAAAACAAAGACAACTATGTTGCCTATTTCGAAAAAGTCACCCGATTATGATAATTTGCATATTCGTCAAAGCGAACGAAAAATATGCAATTTCGAAATGAAAGAAATTATGTCGGCTATTTCGAGAATGTCACCTTATCAAATTTGCATCTTTCTGTTGAAAATTGAAATAGCTGAAAATGGAGTTTAATTCCACAGATACAAAGGTATAAACAAACAAAAATTGAAATAAAAAAGTAAATAAACGAAATAAATAGGAGAACGAAAAAAGGGGAAAATAAATTAACCTTTGATGCACATCACGCATTAAAATTATTATGTTTTGCTTCAAATATATGTTTATTAAATCCGATAAATGCATTTCAATCAAATCTTGAAATGTCTTTTAATCAGTCTCGGCGGCATTTATTGGCGCGATTTCGACATCATTGTTCAGTTTTGTAATTAAAAGCTGATTTTTCACCATCTTTACTAAATGACATTACCAAAATAAAAATATCATTTGTGCCAGTCATGATAAGAGTGATCTTGTGCAGATGACCAGCAATGACTGAGTAATAATTGTTAGTAATGTCATTACCTGAGACTAGCATTACTAAGCTCAGTTTCATCTCACTTTCAACAAAATCTAATAATTTTATTTCTGAACTACAGTACATGTATTACGTATTAGGTAGTATATTTTTAATTTAGAAAAACCTACATTTAACACGATTTACAGTTTGCTTTTCGAGTTTTAATTCACTTTGTTCTGTTAATTAATTCGCATCTTAAAATACCATTTTAAAAACCAAATAAAATTAGTTTCATCTCTGTTAAAACAAAATCTAAAATCTGCTCATAAATTCGTATTAGACCATCTTCTAAAGCAGTGGTGACCAACTCATTTAGCTGGCGGGCCACTTTTGAGTTTTGAGACAGTCCGCGGGCCGCATCCAAAATTTTCTAAATAGCAAATATTCATAAAATGTTGAGGTTACAAGATTTGAAACTCAAATTTCCCTTTTAATAGGGAAATTTAACAATTTTTTATATTAAATGGCAGGCTGAAATCATGTACAGTGTATTCGTAACTCCATTTATCAAAATTTTATCCTACGGCGCCAATAAAAAATCAGAAAAATTAAGTTGGTGCTCTGCCTCCTCCCCTCCTTCCCCAAAAGTAGGTCCTGGGTAGTGCGCCACTATTTTATGAATATCACACGCAGCAGTGGAGCATCAAATCAAGAAAGGGGAGCGACATTCTCCAAAACACATTTTAACAAAGAAGTTGTTATATCTTAAAAACTGTGTCTTCCTTATGTTTTAATAAAACTAAAAGCCAGTAAATGTATAACGAATAATTCAGGGAAGCATGGCAGATGGCACCACACTAGATAAAATAAGACAAATAACATGTAAGTGTTATAAACTTAAAAAAACAGTTGATTTTATATTATTTGAATTTTAATTTTTAAACGAAATATATTTTAAACAAAATTTGAATAATTCCATTTCATCGTTTCTTTAAAAAAATGTCTAAGAAATTTTTCCGATCCTGAGAGCAACTCTCAGATATTTACAAGTAAATATGTAACGGTGTATTATGAATTATGTAGAATATAAATTCCTATGTATTGCTTTGAAACTTTCATTTTTTGATCACTGTTGATAATAAAGTTTGTGTTTGTGGCAAGCTTTTTTAATGACGTCAGGAGGGAGCTGTCAAGAAAACTACTTCTCGTTAAGTACGAAAAACCAGTTTTAAGTGATGTGGTTGTTTCTACTAAACATCGAAAAAGTGTTTCACTGTTCCTTCATGGGTAAGAAGTATTGTTAAGCGGTGGTTACCCAAGTTACCCCATCTCCGAATCTCACCAAACCCCGGCGTTCCAACATATTGCAATCGGGAAATGATTTTACAAGGGCTAAAGAGTAACTTTGTTCTTTATTGAAAAGTTTACACCATCCCTTTCCTTTTGTTTAATTGCCTTTCTTATGTTTATGAATTGCTCCTGTTGATACGACCGTTGAAGCCGACTGATTGCTCGACGATATTTTGTTGATATAGTAGAGAGCCACGATGGAAAACAGAACACTAGAAAGGAAATCGGAACATACAATGCAACAGGCAGCCCCGAACTGGCAAATTTTTCAACCGCTCTGACCAAAGATTCAGGCCAATTCTAAAAAACCTTTCGCGTGAAATCTAAAGTGAAATCTAACTTGTCTGAAAAGAATCACTTGGCCTGTTGAAAAATCTGCCTAGGTTTGCCACTTTTCTGGTGGACCTTCTAAACAGAGCCCTTACCATGTTGTGACGCACACACGGTGGACCAGACCAGATGCCAGGCAGGCTACCAGCAAGCATATTACAACTGAAAATGAAGTATATTCTTTGTATTATCAAACAATAATTTTATATAAATAAAATCCAGTGCAGCAAGGAATCTGGAAGCAGATGCAAGAGCAATAACCATAATTTATAAAACTAAATGAACATTTTTAAGTAAGTCTAACTGTAGATTATTCAGAATTTTACATCACTCGAAAGAGACTTTTGTTCGATTGTAAGAAAACTCATGAAGAAATATATTTATTGCAAATGTTGATGTATTTTAGCCATGTGAAATACCAAGTCAAAGGCCAACATGCAGGAAAACTGGAGTTAACATATTTATATTCGTCAACTTCAGTATTTCTTGGTTTATAATTGCATGACTGTACTTATAAACTCTACAAATCTGGCTTTCTAAAGTGTTTATTAAGGTCTATAAATTGCAATTCTCAATTATGCATCTGTTTATTGAGTGGTAAATTTAAGAGTAGGCCTGTCACTCACTCAAGTAAATAACTACATCTTGATATTCTTAAAAAATAGCATTCCAAATGAAATCACTGCAAGTCTGGCAAAATCTCACATTTTTTGTGGCAAATTACACTAAGTCAATGAAGGTGAAAACGCAAGAGATAATCAAACCAACCTTCTGGAAATAACTGAGCTTGGAACTGCTTGCCAAACACGCTAGCTTCCAAATTCCCAATGGCCTACAACAAAACCGAATTAAGGAAAGTAACACTTTCTAGGGTACAAATGTTCAGCAATTACAGTATCAAATTGGCATTAAAGGATACAGTCAGGACCAGTATGAACAGAATAGAACCCAGATACCCTCCTACAATGGTAAGAGGCTGAGATGATGCCAGCTGAGAGCGGTACATCTGCATTCCGGCGAACACCAGGATTCCCAAAAGGCTGGCCAGCAGGCAGGAAAGTTTGCTTGAGACAGCTGAAACGAAAAGTTAAAACATTTTAAGGGAATCCTTCCAATTCAGTTACATGTATCCTGCATCAAAAAATTGAGGTCTTTTCTTGGATTTCGTCATTCAATTTACGTATTGGTATCATTTGATGTGCAAATAGTTTGTGAGAATAACCTTGTCTGTCTGGTTAGAAATACATTACTGTTAAGGCAAAATGCATTTATCTGATTATCAGAAAAAGCTATATATCCATTTCAGTAAGCAGTCTGGTATTTCTTTGGCTTCTGTAGCATTTTGTGAAATGCTCCTCTACATATTACAGCAGTTTAATTAATTATGGTTTCAGAAACAATGCAATATCTGAGCCTCTCGATGTTTGATTCCACTGGTTTTAGTATTTGAAAGTTAGATGCTTGCTCACTTTGGGAGTCCCCGGCAACAATAATCAATAATTATTGGTCGGTTAATTAGTTTTTCGCTTCTGTCACCATCGATTCTTGGCCAGTGATCCGGAAAAATCAAACGTCAACTGCTGTCTAGTGGGAACTTAGTAATTAGCATGTTACAAAACATTCTCAGTACGTTTTAGCAGAGTTGGTGGTCGCCGTTCATGTCATCCAAACACTTGACCCATCCACCGTACAACCAACAAAGTACTGAAAGTATTACTTGGTTTCCAAATACACAAAGTATTGTTTTAGTAACTGATGACATCAAATCTGATACTGTTCTTATGAATACAGCCAAGGCTAAACCGGCTCTGGACATGGCCATCAAGCCACTCGTTAATCTGACACCCCTAGCTGCTAATGACAGACGCAATTATTAATCAGATATAAAATGGTTTTCGAAATTTACTCACGCATTTTACTGAGCTCCTGGGTGCAGTTCACAATGATAACCTAAAATAAAAAGCACTTCTAGAAGCACCTTCTAACGACTAACCATATCACGTAGAAATCTTACAACTTGCAACGTGGAAATCAGGTTGGTTAAGTAGCGCCACCCTGCGATTGCCATGTGAACTTGAATTACAGGGTGAACGAAAGTGCTCCCATTTCAATCAAAACTAATAAATATTTAGCACATGCATTTGGAATGAACATTGGATCTTATATGATTTTAAACGTAACGTAACAAACGTAAACAAGACCACATTTAACGATTCCAGTTAAATATCGTAGGGTTCTGTTATCCATCGCAATTTAAAAATTTATTTCTGAATCTATGGATTGTTATAAAATAACTTTACCATCAAAGATGCATGCGCTGTAAATGTATTTCTTGTCCTGTCTTATCACTGCTTTTGCATTACACGTCCTTGAAATTCTCTTTTGAAATTTTCTAAACTGAAACTTCAAACTTCAAACAAGTCCTAAAAAGTGCTGAAATGTCCTAAATGCCCAAAAAAGTCCCATGTGTCTGCAACAATTAAAAAAAACTGTTTAGGAAAAGTTAATCATGGCAAAATGATAGGCCCAGGATGATGTCCATGAGATTAAATAAAAGAAAAAACTTGTTTATGACATGAAAAGCATGACTTCTTGCGCAGTGAATGTCGCAATTGAAATGTTAAGAAAAATTTCTAACATTTTTAAGTAAAATTATACATCCTAAAAATACATGTAGGCCTATTATCTCTTCAAAAGAAAATTCTAGAATAGTGCAAAATATCTTATCTATAACATTAAAATCTTAAAAGCACGTGATCCAATGCCCTAAATCCCCCCTAAATCTCAAATAGTGGAAATTGTTTAACACCCTGTTACACGTAACTAATGGCATACAATTGTGTTAATTGAATATTCACAAATGATCTGTTAAAACTTAACTTCCCAACCCAATTTTCTAATGCATTAGCCAGTGCTTTGCCTTGATTATAATGAAAGCAAAGCATTAACCATGCAATGACTCCACGATACTTAGGGCCGGTTGTACCAACAAAAGTTTAGCAAAAGTTAAGCAAAAATGCATGTTTACTATACATTGGGTTAAAAATCTGTATAGTTAAATAGTGTAACAAAACCTACTAACCCTTATCTTAACTTGTGGATAACCACAAGTTAAGATAAGGGTTAAGATCAGAATGTCTGAGAGGATGTCGAAATTAGGCACCTGATGAGCCCCTTTTTGCACGGGGGACGAAAAGCGTCGTGCCACAAAGTGCACACGATTGAGATTTTACATGTGTATTTATCTGATTTAATGGAATACATAATGCTTAAATTAACAAAAACGATAGTTATGGTAGACATAGGACCAGTGCCAGTTAACCCATTAGGCCCATAGGCCAGTGCTACGGGCCCCGCACTGTTAGGTCCCCCGCACTAGTGCTTTCACAGGAGGCGGGCGAGGGGGAGATGCAATGGCGCACCCAAGGGGGGATAAAGGGGCCAGTTCCCTTCCCCCCAGGCAGCCAAAAGCAGTCCATGATTTCATACTAGATAAATGAAATGTTCTCGCTTAAATGGCCTTATTTTACTATTATTTCTAATCCAGTTTTTCAAAATTCTCGCCTACGGCATCATCAAGAAAACAAAAAAATGAAGTTGGTGCCCCATCCCAAAAATAAAGTCCTGGGTATCCGTTTATTTTTGGTTAGGGGGTCCCTGTATTGTACAGGTGCTGTGGGCCCCGCGCGACTTCGCAAGAACTCCAGAAATAACGTTCGTCTGAAAACTATCTAATTTTGACATAGAAGCTCGCTGAATTTCTGCAAATCATGACAATGAAGGCTGCTGTCCTTCACAGTCGCTACCTTTTTTACCATTTTTTTGAACCATCTGAACGGAACCCACGGAGCAAGATGACCAGCCCGGAGAACGACAATCTCATCAGCTCTCACGAAATGGTCGTCATCTTCGGCTCCAATCAACAGCAACACGCCTCGCTTCGTGCGGGGGTTGTTTAGATTGGTCGAGATTTGATACGAGCTACGAAATTGCTGCCGGGCAGTAAAAGAACAATGGGCAGGTAATGTCGTAACTGCAACTTAAATATTAGCGAGAGGGTAAAAAAAAATTGCGAGAGGATGATGGCGGTTGATGCGCCAGGCAGTTAATGGTGGGGCTGCAGGCGGCCGTTTATTGCAAACACGGGTGATAATTTGCTGAAATTGAGCTCGACACGGCAAGGACACGAAGGACAAAGTGTTGGCCCCCCGCGCATCGATCGGCAGCCCACTTGTTCCAGAAATTGGCAACGAATGTTAATAGCGCTCCGAAACGGCCCTGGTATCAGAAATGACATTCCACGTTCCTGGAGGGCCGTTCGAGGTTTTCGGGGTTGGGGTGCACAAAAGCCGGGCGTTCATGAAGGGCGAACGTTGAATTTAGAAGTCCTATTTGCATTTGGCATGCAAGAGTTAGATAGTGTCATCTGTGACATCTGTGCTTCATTCGGACAATAATGTATGATGGGGGGCAGGTAGATGTTCTTTGTGAACTGTCCCTGTTGCTCTCTGTAAGGGCCACAAATTAAATAGCCAGATTAAGCATATGGAACAAAAATATCTTCATGATTCCATTAAAAATAATTTCGTGCATTCAAAATGTACACCTACCAGGTAAAACTAAACAGTCTTGACATCATGTTATTTTATATTTACTACCACGGTGGACATGTATCATTGAGATGTACGTTACAATTAAAGCTACGTAAATTCCACGCTTCAGCACAAGAAAGTGACAAACAAAAATATCTTCATGAGTTTTTCTACCTTTGTATCTACGAAACCAATTTTAAATTGGTTTTGTTAGGTTTCTCATTTGGCCCCAGCCACCTGTTATCTCATATGTTAATAGACCTGACATTGGCGAAGATACTTGGAAACGTATCCGATATTCCGCGAATGTTGAGGGTTTACTATATATGAAATGTTTTACACCTTAGCATTGGATGATCAAACATACACGGTAAAACAACAGTATTGTTTGGTTTTATTTTGAATAAATTACCCATCCAGGTTGGAAAAGTTGAATTTGGCCATAGCCTGTATGGGGTTATGTATTCCATAACTGGCCATGTTTATGGCATATATTGCCATGTATAAGTCCGTATACATGATCACGTACATGCATAAGAGTACCATTGCACTAGTTATTCTGCTAGAACGCCTAAAGTAGCTGCACACAATGAAACACAATGAAAGCACTAGCTAGGCTAGAATAGACCTCATGCCCTTAGTAGCTGCAAGTTTAGCCCTTTCAGCATCATGCATTTGTGTAAGTTGATTTTGCAGACAGGGAATTTGCATTACTTTCAGTTCATTTTTTTAAAGTTTTCATCAACTAGCTATTTCGATTATTTCAATTGTACGTGTATGAACGTTTTAGTACTCAGTAATAATTGAGGTAGGCCTAAATGTGGATCTCTGACTCTGTACTGAAGCTCAACATCAAGCATTCTGGGTGGGTAAAGCAGTATGCAGTAAAGTATAGCGTAGCTAAAGCTGTGTTTATGCTAGAATGGACATAGTGTAGTCGGCATTAGTCATTGCCCTACAAACTGGTCTAGTCTACACAGGTTGTAGAGCAATCCGCTCGTACCTAGACCTGCCCTAATAGTGCAATACTTCTGCTCTAGGTAGAGTAAATGCTCCTTCAGTGTGATAGTCCAACTTATCCGGAAATGACAGGTGCATAGAGCTACAAACATCAAAAGATTCGAAACTCATATCAAGAAAATTCATATCAAAATATTTTTAGCGCAAAAATACTTATCTAATATATTTCTTAAAAATGACATTGAATGTACATGTCTACATGTATTTAGTTTTTTTAAACATACGGTAAGATGCTAATTTACATGTATATGTAAGTAGCCTAAAACTCGACGTAAATAAAAACTCAAGATGCTCATAGTCATTCTTAGACCTTTCGTTTTTTATTCGCAAGATTCGGTGAATTACAAGCGTTTATAGCGCAGCAATACTATTATTAGCTTTTGCTAAAATCGCACTAAAACTTACATGCATTAGATTTGTTAAAAAAATCGCCACATGCGAATTTAAGATCAACACGAAGTGAATACAACGTCAACAGTACTAAACGTACGTTTTTCTAAATGTTAAAGGTTCTGTACATTCAAAAAAAATTGTAGGCAAGAAATGATATTATTAGATTTTGTTAAAAATCACATTGATTCGTTTTACAAAACGTCAGATGCGAATTAATGTCGTCCGCTAGGCTCTGAGATATTTTTTTTATAATTTTTTTACCAATTTTTTAAAAGCTTTCAACGTTTGCGCAGTTGCATGTCCAAATGGACAGAGTATAAGATAGTTTCATCTGCAGTGCGAGCAACACATTTTCACCTTCTCCATTTCTTATTTCTATTTTTATCTGTTTATTTCCAATTGAATACGGGGCTTTTTGCACGATCCTCCATCAGATCGGGCACATTTTGAGCGGCGCATGAACGATTGCTGAACTTAATTGCTCCCCAAGCTCTTGTCGATAATTTCACTGCAAAGACGACATGTGAAAACATGGCAGCGGAAGATTGGCTTACCCATCTTTTGCTAGCGTCCAGGGCAGAAATCACTTTCCCCCGCCCCCCTCGCCCATTAAATGGAAAACGCATATCTGGGCTGGAGAGAAGACCAACATTAAGATTGCGAGAGGATTCACTTCCCAGATATGCGAAGCACGTAGAGGCCGAGAACACCCTCCCCCCAGAGTGCGTGCAGCGTCAAGATATGGTAACTTCCCCCCTCCCCCACCCCTGCCAAATTTTATGGATCAGATTTGGAATATAAAGTTCTTGAGCAGTTGGGCCGATCACGCCAGGCCTCGGTTCCGATCAGGGTGGGGATTTCCCCCTTAGTGAAATACCAGGCGAACTGGGGACTGAGTGGGTGCACTCCATGGCATTTGTGCCATTGGACCTGGTGTGATAAAGGGATGTGCATAATTAGGCTTACCATAATTTCTTGGACTAAAACCAGTCTCTGTCCATGAAATTGTCCGGTTTGAGACCCATATATATTTGGTGAGAACGAGTAAGGTGAAGCTAATAAAGGATGAAAAATAAACAATAGAAGAAAAACCGATCGTAAATTCAAGGTAGATGAAGCAAAACTGCAGTCAAATAACGAGAAAAACGATGGAATAAATATAGGAAAAACGAAGGTAGAATAGGTGCACTGTACATGAAAATGCAGCTTTCAATAATTC
The DNA here is from genome assembly GCA_034700785.1 of Rossiulus vilnensis. Classification (NCBI taxonomy): domain Eukaryota; kingdom Metazoa; phylum Arthropoda; class Diplopoda; order Julida; family Julidae; genus Rossiulus; species Rossiulus vilnensis. The sequence goes on from JAQIXS010002872.1 coordinate 9,462, forward strand.
ACTAAATGAATTTGTAAGTTAAATGCATATAATTGCGTGAATGTTCCTATTTATTGATACATTAATTAACAATACCATCCCGTACATTTAAAATGTTCTGGGAAAAGTTCCAACCTCTGCAGGAACTCAGCACCTCAAAGACCTCAAAGAGGGGACTTTCAAAGAAAAATAAAATATAGGCCATATATGGACAAATCTGACTGATTCCATATGCGTTTAGACCAGAAATTGGCCACAAATAGGCCTATATGACCAAAAGTCCGTAAAATCCACTATGTCCAAGCATTTCCATATAAATATCGGTTTTTATATTCTTACATAACTTAAAATATTTACAGATATTTTTTCGCAGCAATTGTTAAAGTTCAAGAAAATGCCATCTAGAGTGCGCTTAGCCGTGCTTCTCATTTTAGCATAATTTGCGCATCTGATAGGCCTAGAAAGATTAAAAAACTATCACTGTTTTGGGAGTTAATCTAGCGATTTCGCTTTAGAAAGAAATGCACTATAAGGCAGACAACCCATCTAAGAGTTACCTCTATATTTTCTATCGCTCTCCCTTCTGAAATGTACACCAGCATTTAGCAAAATCATTTGGATATTTAAATTGATGTTTTCTGTACCGACAAATGAAGCGGGTCAAGTTATAAGGTCGTACGTAACTGACCTTCCAAAATGCGTTTTCCCCAGCTTTATACCGTACATTGTGGGGGCCACTACCTAACAGCTTTAGTGGTGAGGAAGCCATTGGAAGAACCCTAGGCCTTCTTGAGTGAACCCTGACTGTGCCACCCATACAATATGGTTTTGTGACTATTTCTTGAAACCCATCTGAACACTAAAAACTTCCGGTTTCCATGAGCAAAATAATAAATATCACTAAAGCATACATGGCCATGCGCAATGCCCTTCTTAAAATTTATAAGAAAATTACCATAGAAAATGACCCTCAATTTTGGGCTTATGAAACCACGTCAGTGCTCCAAAATCACATGTTTAAGAAGTTAGCTTTAAGCCCTGGAAGTCAAGACGAAGAAAAGGATGACATGACTGCACTGCTGCCCTACTTGCCACAAGAGAAGAGGGCGTTCTGCTGGTGCAATACGGGAGGCACATATAATTCACATTCGATAAACTTGCACTAAGTTCTCGTTTCTGTTTAAGTAATTAAACGTCAATGATGCGCTATGACTAAACTTGCCATCGTTTGAGCGAAATCAGATCTTCACGGAACTAATCAGTTTTCCTCCATCCAAAAGTTGATTTTTTGGCGCTTGGTATGTTATGGTTTGGCTACCTTCAAATCTCCTATGATGCAGCAATCATTAAGTGCATGCATGCACCAATGGGAAGCCTACTTCCAGGCGCAGCCTACCTTCCTAAACAGCTGCTCATAGTAGCTAAAATGATGTGCCTGGAGAATAATACTGACGCTGATTATCCCATCCAGGCTTTCACATCAGTTCAAAGCGGAAAACATGTTTATCGCAAATTCAAAATTCTGCATGGTTTGGTTAGGTTTGTTTTGGTTAATTTTCTTGGCAGTTTATGAGGTCATTTTTGCAAAAAAAAAAATTATATCAGCTTTTGGCATTTGCAATGATCCATCCGCTATGAAAAGGTCGTGATGAAAAGTCGTGCAACCCCAGCCAGACTCGCGGGCACCACCACAACAATTAAAAATTAATGGGCTGAGCGAGGGTTTCTGGGGTGCGAGGCACCCCACGTCCACTTCGGGGGACCGTTTAAGAGCGTCTCAATTACGCGGACTCCGCCAGCCCTTCCTCAACGTTTATGGCTTTTTTTATCGAAAGGCATCATTTTCGTCAGCTTCGTCCTACAAGGGCAAAGGGGTGCCGCAGGGGGTTAACAGCTACCCTGCCCAAGCGGGGAAAACTGATTTCGATTGGTGGTGGAAAAACTGGTTGTTTGCAAGAACTGGTGGGCAGGGTGGTACTATCTTCGATTTATCGGTGCTTATTCAACGACCCCATGACCAAATGCCATGTTTGATCATGGAGGATTGTAGGTCAAACTATTGCTGGTTTACATGGTGATATGGAACATGGTAGCCTGGCCTAACTTTGTGGGATTCAACACATTCCTGTATAAATTCCTGCATGCTTCCAGCTAAATCATCCATTTAAAGGTAACTCTGATGCTTTATTAGATTACAAAAACAATGATAAATTGTAAATTTCACAAAGAACTGTATATAAAAATTGAATTTGAAACACGGACGACTGAGAAAACTCAATAAAGTTTAAGCAATTCAAATTTATAAAAGTACGCACTTAATTTACCATAAGACAGCATTCTCAAAAATGTTGGAACTTTACGACTAACTTGATTGTTTACTTAGGGGTTTTAATGCTGGCCTATTTTTGCATCATGGAAATTCTGCCTAAAAGGGAAAATACGCCCCCAATATAAATGTATTTAAAACATATTTACAATAAAACTAGTTACCACAGCTAGAATATGAAAGAGTAATTATCTATAAGTTGTTTACATATAATAATTCATTGCAAAATGTTACTTAAAAATGATGGCTATCCAACTGCAAGATCTAATAGTGAATTTACAAATTCATTAATTCTACTCAGTTATTTACTGGTGTTTGTCAATTACTGTAGTGTACACTTATCTTGATACTGTTAATCGTTTAAATGATACTGGTATTTGGTTCAATTAGGCCTCAAATATGGCGGTTTCGAAAACTGGCACAAAGTTTATCAGATTGACATATTTTTGAAAGGTCGAAAAGGTTCCACTTTTGTAAATACGACCGAAACACGTCATAATACGTTTTATGCCTAACTGCCATGTACAGTTCCCTTTTTGGCTTTCCTTATTCTATGAGTCATTTCTTCGTTTTAGCAAAGGTCACGTTGGGACTCAGTTCGGAAAAGAACTAAAAACTCGCCCTGCTCTCCGGCAACAAATTGAATTATATCATGTTTTCCTAAGAGCTCTTTTGAAATATGTGTTTACCTATAGCACTTTAAGCCGTGTTTTCAACTTGTTATTTTGGCATTTATCATTTTTATCGTTTCATTACAGAAATGCAGCCTAGCAGACCTCAAGCATTTACGGCCAGTTCACGTGCGTTATACTGCCGTGCAACATTTATAAGGTTGCTCTTAAACGGTTGTCAGGAAAACCACGTGCAAAGGCAGGCGAAGAATTTCAATATTCGGCGGATTTTGCGGAAATCGCTTGCATTATTTAGATGACATTATCGGAAACTCCTTTATCAAAATGATGAGCCATTGGAAAACGGTTTGAACAGTCCTGGGTGGCCCACCCGCCTCGAAATGGCACGTCAATATGAAATGGTTTAATGGACGCAAACACCATTCATTGAAATATTTATGCATTTCCAAAATAAATAAGCAAAATCGTTTATGTCAGGAAGAACAGCTAAAAACTAACGTTTGTTGTTTTTCTTGTTGGGGGCTGAAGATTTAAGGAAATGCAGTGATTAATACGCTCACAAACAAATATATCAGTCACGTTTTACCCACGTGATGATGGGATATATTTTAAAATATACAAGATGATATGTGAGAAAAAAATTCTGTAAATATACCCATTAAAATACCAGAAATATCCTGAACTGTGACTTTTGTATTATGAAATATATCTGAAATTATATTGCATGCAATTAAGCTTAAACATATTCTGACATATATATTAAACTAGTATAACAACTATATAATAGTTATAAAGCGTTACAATATAATACATGTAGCTTTAAAATATATGGCAAAATATAAGCTTATTTAAAAATAGATTTCGTGCAATATAATTCAAGATTTATTACATAATATACTGCAAGTCCAAATTCCTGATATTTATGGTATATTCCTGTGTATATAAAAGTATTTAGAATATTTTGTCACTTATTATCCTATATATTTTTAAATATATCCCAATATCATGTGAGCAACACTCGTTAATTCTGGCATGGAATGTTCATGTCCTTTACAATACCATATTATAAATATTACATTTACCATATTTCCGATTGCATATTGCGTTTTGGGGAAGTAGAATATTATGAACCACCCCGTATGAACAATTTATTTACTAACACGGCATTAGTTTAGTATTTTTCCGTAAGCTCTTATTTAAAAGAAAATACATCCTGAAGTCGTTAATTGGTTATTTGTTCTATTATCTACGTCTTAAAAAAATACTACACAACTATAAACATTAATTGCACGTTCAACTTGTTTACGTAGGAAATGCGGTGCTAGGATGATTCAAAGCTTCATATGTCGATGTTGTTTAAGAGAAAACAATTATTGCACTCATTAAGTGTCCATTCATTAACACTCTCATCAGTTATGTAAGACGGCAAACCTTAAGTTCGTTGCAGTTTTCGAGGACTGCCTCCATACAGGGGAAGACAGGAAACGCAAGGGCAGTTCTAAACGTCTTCCTTAAAAGTATGCAAAACAATTGATTCTGATTTCTTGGACGCTTTTTAGCACCCTATGCTAATCTAAAAACACGCTCTCTAGAACGCGTAACTCAATTGTAAACTTTGTTGTAAATGCCATTTGCATAACATTCCTATTAAGACTTAGCTAACACTTACATCAACATGTAAACAAATAATGTAGCATATATGTTCTTCATGTAGCCTATTTATACAATATACAAATATAACCTTTCAAAATTTAATCGGATGCTAGACCGGGGAACCTTTTTTGGTGCTTGATGAAACATCTGCAACGGTTCAATTTATAGAACATTTGTAGGGGCATTGTACCATAAAACATGTGAAGGGTTTTTCCAGGAACAAAAACAAGTCGATTCCAAACCTGCTGACCCGAATGGAAGATTGAATATGGACATATATGGGGTGATATATGTCATGCATAACCATGCATGGTTCATACATGGCTATGTTTTGGAAATGCGTTACATGGTATACGGTGTACATGTACATGTATGTGGTAATACCACTAGTGATATGATTGTTATGTTAAGCTTGATATATTTTGCAACAGCATGTGGTAATAATATTTTTTTTAAAAGAAAACATTGTTTATTTTGCAAATCTAACCTGTTGTGGTGTTTTATACTTTGCATAGCTATAAGTAATTCATAATGGCATTTTCTTCTGCCATAATGCTTCATTATTAGCACAAGTTTATGGCCATTGACAAATACCTGTATATGGCCATCAACGTTTGGTATTTTTTTTGTGAAATTATGCAAAATGTAGCCAAAAATTTAACATACGCATTGCGATATTTGATGTATTTTTGCGAAACGTTTGTTTAAATTATGTTAATCTGTGCAAATTTTTAACATTTCTGTCTAAGTTACATTATAAAACACATATTAATAAACCAGAATAATTTATTTACGATAGTTCTTATTGCTGCTCAGTTCTTTTAACAGTACAAATAACATTTTAAATTTTAACATATGCACCATTTATTGCAAAAAAATATTATGGACATTGATGGCCATATTTTTCTCCATTCGTGGCCAATTGCTGGTCTTACAAAACATAGTATACAATGTAAGTCTTATCATGTTCATATTTACTTTTTTCTTCCGGCTGCTGTTTCTATATGAGCTCAAATATTAATTCTCATCGCGTAAAGTCTCTTTCCAAAATTGGATTGAAAAGGATTTATTGATTTCGCATCTTAGCAGTGCTTAAAAAGTCGGAAGCCACGACCGAAATTTGGCGGAAAACAGACATTGATTGGCAAGAAAAAAAATCAATTTCTCTTTGGAGGAACTTTATTTGATGCGTGGGTAGCGAGCATCAATTAAGGTAATTATTTTCACTCGTGTTCAGCTCAATTTAGCACCACTCGTGATTTGCAAGGTCTCTTTATACCGATCCACCTGCACCATGGGGTTATTACAAGAAGCAGATATGTTTTGACAATCAGACTTGTTTTAGCTGCCCTGTTTGTTCTACGAGTGCCAAGAACAGTGCGCATTGAAGAAAAAACCGAAAGACAGCCACTTTATTCGAATGGTTATTAAACTAATGAATTATGCCGCTTTAAGGATGCCAGCAGACAGCTAAGTGCTTACCAATGATGTTAGAAAAAAACTGATGTTTGAATACAGAGTTTGTGGTGTAAGTAATCTTGCTGCTGCATTGATAACATTTTATGGTAGCTCTATATTGTGTTGCCACCTGGAAGTCATCCAAAGTAAACTAAAAACGAAAATCTTCATCAATATATTCTTCTACGTTTGCTGCAAATGTGCTTTAAATCCCGGTTTTTTACGGGGGAAAATTGCAATTATGGAGACAAACGTATTGGACAGTTTGATAAATTTAGAAAATTTGAAACTGTAATCTTGTAAGAAATTCTTCACAAATTTAGGATTTCAAACGTGTGAATTATGCGGCCATTTAGTTAAAAAGTATAAGTATGCTTTATATTTTTGGCATTTCTGATGTTATTTCTCTAAACAAAATTCATTCTAAAACTAACAAAAAAATTATAGGATATAAACAACTACTAAAATGTAATAAATTTGAAATGATTTCTATAATCCACAGAAACACATTCCCGACAAGTTTATAACATGTTATTGTTAGTAGGCAACGAAAGCCTTCATTCGAAATATTTTGTTTTAGTGCGAAATGTTTAATTGAAATGTTTACTAACTTTTATTTGCTTGACATGTTTTTTAAAACGCTTTACGAAATGTATTTAATTTATTCAAAATATCAACAGAAAAGTAATTGAGAAAATCTTTAGCGTTCGTTTACAAAACAGACACGTACTTTAGCGTATTTAACATTTTTAGTATTTCTGGTGTCATTCTTTTAAAGTTGTATGGCAACACTGGTAGAAACCGACATGTAAAAAATATAAGAAATATAGGATTTTTTCAACAAATATAGGATAAATTATTATCTTGTTCACTTTAAATTTCCTTCACTGATGCCTTAATTTTTTAATGTATTTGGAAAATTATTTTAAAATCAAAATTTCCAACCATTTCTCAGAAAAATATGTCGAAAATTCATTGCAAATCATGCATTTTGGTACATATTTTTCTAAGAAATGGCAGAGGAATATCAAGTAATGGAACGTCTTAGGCACAACAGTTTATTTGGAATAAAATTCTATATAAATGTGGATATCATTAAGTATTGGAACGCCGTAGGTAAAATATTTCAAAAAACTAAATAATTAGTTATGGATTTTGCCGTATATTTCTTTAAAGAAAAGTACTGAGGAATATACGGGCTTATTTAAAACTGTGATTATCACTCGAATATTTGGAGTCAAATTCCTGTACAAAATTTTCTTAGAAATTTTATGAATTAAAGAAACGAAGAAATGATGCCTACAATTCGTGAAAATCTAAGAAATCATAAATAATGACTTCATAAAATGATTAAAATATGTTAAATATAGGATAATTAAACAACAAACAGGAAATATAGGATTTATGGGTTGTCTGGGATGCCTGAATTGTCAATAAGATAGCAAAAAGCACTAGTTTTTAATATGTTTCATTAAATACTCTAACGCAAAATGCTTATGGTACTTTTATTTACTTGACATTTGTTTATGTTAATTCAGGAGTGAGGCTGCTTTTACATAAAATGCATTTAGGAGTAATTTACAAACTTTTTAGCATTCAAGCGTCTACTGCTCAAGTTTCAAAGCCGACATTGATAAGCCGACTTTATGCATATTACACCAAAATTTAATAACAGCATCGTAAATCTTGCATTTAGACAGCATTAATCGAATCGAAAGCAATAATGCTTTACGTTTGTTCTCTCAAGCAGTTGTTTTGGAGGAGCCGTGATCTCAAAGCTATTATAATAAAAGATGCAACGGACCTCATTGTATAATCCATTAAAGTATCACTTTCGTCCTTAATGCATTCTGACAAAAAAGTGCAATTAGTTCATGCAAATCGGCACGTTTCCAGCATTAAAACTAATCTTTGCATGTCCAGCTCACGATTGGGAAATGGCTGTAAAAGGGTCGATTCACTGACATTATCACCATATCTTAAATGCATCTTGAAATCGGGGTTAACGATAACGGTGACCTCGTGACCATTAGTGTGCAGCACCTAATAAGATAGTTACAATTTTGGTTTTTAGGGGACGTAACATTTGGTCATACATGTATATCGGGCTATATATGCGATAGCTGACCATGTAATAGCCATGTGTGGTCATGTACATGTAACATTTTATTTGGCCATATATTGAGTTCATCATGCATGGTAGGGTTAGAAACATATAAAGCCGTACGCACACATAGATGCATGCATAGGAAGTAATACATGACCTGATTAAATAAAGCCAAATATGTCTGCATCCCGGGCACCATGTTTTTAACACAATTAGAAACAAATAAACGAATAAAGTTAAGGGCATTTAGAGGCATGTAATGGATATGACCAGTATGTTGGCATATAGGGATTTGCATGGACGTAAATGGCCATATAGGCCCATATTTGGCTCATGTATGGTCCAACCATGTACGGAATGTTAAATAAGCTCTGTACGGCTCATATCTGCTTTCCCACCTCGGGTCATGCCATCATATCTAAACTATCCCTCTGCAACATCCGTTTTTAAAAATAGTCGTGGGGGTCAATTGACGTGATTAAAAATTCCATTCAATTCAACTAAACTCAAGAAATTTCTGATATGGGTGGTGAAATCCACCAACCCATTTCATTCGCAAAAGAAATGCATTCAAACTGAGAAATGCGCTCAAACTGAGACACGCATTTTTAACCATTTTTAATTATTACTTTTTAAAATGTATATTGTCTCAATCTACGTGCATTCCATGAAAGCATTTCTCTTGCAAATGGGCTGGTTTTCATTTAATTATTATTATGTTAACTTGATGGTCATCAGTATCGCTGTTATTTAAATGTTGCTGTCAAAATGTGGTCAAAACGTGAAAATGAACATGACCATGTCAAATTTGTCCGGTTCCGCCCTGGTCCCACTACCCGTAAGACCTTAAAGTGCTCACTTTCTGCATGTGGATACCCCAAAGGTCAAAAACCGTACTTTTGTGAGGGTTCCAAACGCCGCTCATGACATCACGCTGGCTGGCTAGATGCAGGCCGACTAGTTTTGATTAATTCCATACTGTTTTTATAAGCCAGCAAATGTGGCAGATTAATGGGCCCGATTGAATAGGAAGTCATTGGCCACATCCAAAGAGTGAACGAACAGAACGACTGGTAATCAATTTGAGAGGCCCGGCTAGGGTCAAGATTGCTGCTCTGAAAATGGCAATCCCGCAGAAAAATATTAGCGGCAATAAAATAATTCCGTTCTTAAATGGCTTTTTATGATCAACCAGAGACACAGGCTTTTCCCGGGTGCGCCAGCGATTTGTTTGGAGGAGGAAAGAACGAGGCCCGGATATGACGAGCAGCCATTTGTATTCATGAACACTTCGAAGCTGGCAAATTTGCTGAAATTTCCAGCGAAAGACTGGGCTGCGTAGAGCAGTGTGAGAAAAACATTTCCTAGTACGTTTTAAACTGCAATTAGCAATCGCGCATGGAGAAATTTGCAGAATTTCAGAAAATACTCAAGGAAAAAAATTGAAAGTTAGCAGGCCCATATGCGCCAAAAATACAGTTGCAATACGTTTTAAAATGCATTCAAATAGAGCCAAGCATTCAAGATGCATTTAAATAATTCCATTGTTAAATGCAGAAAAATACATGGAATATTGGATCAATCTAAATCCATTTCGAAATGGAATATGGTATTAATCAAAATGCATTTTGAAATGAAATATGGTACTAGTCAAAATGCATTTTATAAATGAAATATTATATTGATGCATGATGCGTGGGTCCTAGTGGAACAATTAAATATGGCCATATATGGGGTTATGTGGGCCATGACTGATCATGTAAGAGCCATATGTGACTATTGTAGATGTATAAGACCAAATTTGGCCATGTATTGATATTGTCAAATATGTCAATTTTAGATGCCATGAAATACATGTATGGCTGCATACATGGCCATTCATGGAAAATGCGTTACATAACTAATAAACTATATATGGCACCATTGCTTTGGATTATTAGTGTCGTTCCTTTTGAGTGAGAGCACTCAACTATTGGAAACATTTTGGAGCTATGGCTCTGAAGCCATGAATAGGTTATTTGAATGTCTGCCCACTTTTCAATTCAATTCAACTCAGTACCCTACTGTCAGCAAGGACAAGCCATATGATACCCTCCTATCGCTCTCAGTGGCTCTTGGGAGCAATTGACACTCTCAGTACCATGTCCACTTGAGAGCTTACGCTTTTGAGATGCTACTTGCGTTCTCACTTCTCTAATGGACAAGCAGCTTAACTGCAGTTGACCAGCGTTTTGTTTACTGTTTGTTGTTGTTGTTGATAATTATTAACGTGCATTGCGAGGACCGTCCAAACGTCCAATGTAGAAATATATATCTACATGTCGTATATTAGAGCCCTCACGTGACAAGCATGCGTCTCGGTGAACGCCCACATCTCGTCGTCAGTAGAAAAGTAAATCTTACTAAACAAACAAAATAAATGGAAGTTTTTGAATGTCATGGAGCTTCCAGTTTTTAACGATAGATGGCGCAGAGAGACTTGCTCCACTTGTCTGCTGAAGAGATAAATCGCCCGTTGGAGGTTCCGAATCGTTTAAAACTATTAATTATTTGTCTTTATGCTTGTTTCTCGGACAGTGTAAGCCAGGGCTCTTCTTCATCACTTTAATTTTTAATATTAATCTAATGTATAATTAATATTATCATTATTATTTATAATGTTTAAATTTAAATTTTTTGTTTGATAAAAAATGGACATTTTATGTTTTGAAGTATCTTTACTGATAGATAATTATATTATTAAACTAATAGATACAAATACAAAGTTTGTATGCAACAAAGGCAACATTCAAATCCATTCAATTCAAATTGTCAATACGTTTCCTCCCCTAAAAGGTCGGCAATTA
>JAQIXS010002873.1:0-20461 GCA_034700785.1 Rossiulus vilnensis
GGAAATTCTTACTTTCTATTCTGTCCATGCTCAAGCTTTCAGAGCGCGTCTTCACCATCTCCCTGATTCGGTTGCCGGAAGGTGAAATGGGTCTTGGTGGGGTTTTTGCTTCTTGCTCCAGGGAGCCTGTTTGACCATAGTAGGAGCTTCCGTCTCCATACGTGGACGAGGGCGGAGGCGGGGGTGGGATGTGAAAGCCAAGGGGTCCGACTGGGGGTGGTGGAGGGGGCGGATTCCTGACGCCGTTGGCTTTGGAATCAGTCTGATCCATTCCCCGATTGGTCAGCTTCATCTGCAGATCCTTTTTGCGGCTCTCTCCCAGCTTCCTGATGACGCGATACTCATCGTCATCCTTGGCTTGGTTCTTCAGTTTTGTCACCTCCTTGTAGACGTTCCTCGCATCGCTCTTGTGGTTGGTGTTGGACCTCACGCTGTGAATGAGGGTCACTGCCTCCAGCTTGGCCCTTATGTCAGAGCTGATTTTCAACTTTCCCACATTGCCGTCCGATTTCCTCGGTTCCTTGTTGTCGTACGCTTTTATGGTTGGTTCCTTGGAAGAGCTGGGCGATGGGGTTTTGTCAGTGAAGTCACTGCTGCTGCTCTCACTGGTCAAGTGGCCCCTGCTTCCTCCGCTCAAATCTCTTGGTGGAGACGGTGATTTCCCAGGCTTGTAAAGGTCATCTTCGTCCATCAAACGCCCTGGTGGAGGTCGAACCGGGCTTGCATTGGGGTTGTCATCGTCAGATTTGGCCGGGGGCCACCTCCACTTGCCAATGCGCACAGTTTTGGCACGTCCAAAAACATCCACGAATGGGTGCGTGGCTTCTGGAGGTGATGGGGGCAGGGGTGGGGGTGGGGGTGGAGGTCTTCCCCTAGACACTGGCGGCGTAGAACTGATGGAATCTATGGAATTTCGCTTGGTTTTTAACTCGTTCATCACTTCTCCATATGCCGCATTGGAGATTTTCATAGGTGGTGGTGAGTTATACCAAGCAGTGTTGCCATTCGTAGGGAATTGCGAAGGAGATCTGTCTTGGAATGGAGGGATTCGATCTGCGAATGGTTTCGAAGGTCCTGCTGACTGAGGAGAAGAACTGTCGCTCCAGGACCGATCCGGATCTTGGAAATTCACTTTTTGATTGCGCATCTCAACGCTCTTCAGATCGAGTTGTTTGTTTTTGCGGAATTTATTCCCAGGGGGGTGGTGAAGCCTCGTTTCCTGTTCCACCCTGTGCTCGCTCTGCCTGAAGGTTGACGCCATGCTGGATCTGTGGGTCGGAGGCTCTGGGGGTGGGCTCTGCATCGAGATGGGAGTCGAGGTTCTGGCGGTCGCCCCCAGATCCAGCACACCGGGCTGCTGCTGCGGCTGCTGCTGCTGCTGCTGAATCAACTGCTGCAGGGCTTGGTTTTGCTGGGCTAAGTGCTGCTGGAGTTGCAGGTTCTGCTGAACGGCAGACGCCAAAAACGCTCTTTGTTGCATCTGCTGCATGTGGCTCTGCAATGTTGAAATTCAAAGGTCATGCGCATGCATGGTTCTCACAGTACCGCAGAATATTTATTGTCATCTTGTTATTGGTAAGCCAAATGGATGCCCACCATATCACAAAAATACATTTTTTCTTCAAATACTTATTATAATAGCTCGTTATGCAACCCGCAATGTAAGGTGGAATTGCAGGGAAGACTCATTTTAGGCGGCCGTGTAAAGAGGTTTTTTCAAATTTGTTTAGTTTTGTATAAATAAACGGGACATTTTAAAATTCTAAAACATTTCGGAAACCCTAATGGAAAACACTGGATACACTGAGGCAAATAAACTTAGCAATTATAATAAATATTTGAAGCAAAAAATGTGTACTTTTTTATGGTGGGCATTCATGGTGGGCAGTTTAGGAGTTCAGTTTTTAAATGAGAAGTCAGCTCATGATCGTTATAATGAAAAATAAAATACCTCAATTTGGCATAAATGAAATTAGTTTCAGAAATACTTTAATAAACAATTCAGCTTTTTTTGAATTCGTAAATCACCTAGTTATTTTCCTGCACCATCTCACATCATCCATTTCAGGGCAATCGCATTAACACCAACATTACAGGAAGTATTTCATTTTATGCCATAACAAAAAGTGGAACTTACCGAAACAGCATTAAGTTGTAGTGCCTGCTGTTGCAGCATCTGTTGCTGGAGCGCGATCTGTGACGGATCCATCATAGCAGTTGTTGGATTCATCATTGGCATGTTAAAACCTGGAAAGGTATTAACGTTACTCATTAATTTCTTGCAATTCTAGACATGACTAATCGCTAAACAATATTGAGGAAAGTTTTTTTTCCAAAGAAATCTCGCTTTACTCACCCCCAAGCGTGTACAGCGGCAATGTCGAATTCATGCCAGGAACCGTTGGCATAACTGGTACCCCTCCAAGCAAAGGGTTCGCCCCCATGCCCATTGATGGCATCATTGCTGGTGGTGGGGATAACATTCCAGACATCGACGGAGGGGGAGGTGACATCATACCGCCCATTGGATAGGAAAAGGATGAATTGGGTTGTAGCACTGGATTTTGCTAAAAAATCCAAATTAACAGTTTCACTGTCTAGATCCCGATTATATCAAACTAGCACAATTTGCCTAAGACCGGCCTGCCAATTTTTGAAAGTCCTCACCTGTGTATCCACTCCACCTTGTGCTCCGCCTTTAATTTTGTTCATAAGATTCGATGCTTTACTAAGGTTCTCCAAATTGTGGTCCACGAAGATAGGATTAAATACCTCGTTGATGAAGTCTTCTACATTATCCGCATTGCAGGTGTTGCTTAAAACACCTCGGCGCAGGGAATCCCCACCTCCTTTGAGCATCCTGCAAACATCAGAATTTAAAGAATGAGTTCTAAACGCCAACGAGTCAACAAGAAAAGGTTCTTTCACCTTGGAACTTTTACAGTCGACGTAATTCTATAATTCTGAAAATTTTAAGTAATTCCAAGTCCATTAAAAGTTTAAAAATATTTTAATATTCTGACAAAATGTAGGTATAATCATACTGTACGTTTATGTTTAATTCACTCCTCCCCCCCTAATAATATCAACAAAATGAATCAGATGTAATCATCCTTATGCTCGTATAGAAAATTGACTATTACTTTCAGTCTCGAAAATATAACCAAAAAGTGCCAACGTTTTTAAGACTGTCAAGAATGATATTTAAGGTTCCAAACAATAACTGCTGTTCAAAAGTGATGTTGTATCAACGTTTTCATTAATTTAAGTAATGAATTTAATTAAAAAAATTAAAAACTTGACTAAATATTAAGATGTTTGTGGGAATTGTAACTGTTTCTTAAGTTTAATATCGTTGGGTTAATTATAATTTAAGACGAATATGCTCGATGATCATAGCCAGACAGTGTTTGATATGATTTTCCCTATGGATAATGTCGTGATTAAACCTGATGCATTCATGCTGCACGATGTTTTAAGTGTTTTCCAAGTAGTTCTCTAAAAACGAAACCGTGGAACAGACGCGCCAAACGCTACGAACAGTAGCGAAGCTGAAACTGCTGAACGAAGGGTGCTGCTTTGAGAACGTGAAGCTCTCGGGAGCATATGCTACCTCGGATGCGAGAGATTTGACACCAGGGGCGACTGGAAGACAGACATCTTGCACGTCTGCCGATTTGCTGCCGAATACGACGAAGATTAGGTAAGAATTGAAAATGCGTTTGTTAATTCAGCTAACGTAGAAATAGTTTGTGTACATATACCGTAAGTTGCTCTGATTCGGGTAGAACAGTCACGTGCAAAGCAGGCTTGAGCTCAATTCTCTCTTATTTCGCATGCGCATGACTTATGTTGCGATTTAATTTCGACACGGATAAACCTTTTGTCGATATATTTCAATCTTCGGAAATTTTATTCTTGAACGTTCTCCTGATTTATCTCAATACTAAACAATTTGGGAACCACGATCTGAATTAGCTGCTTTTACTGAACTATAATTAATGAAGCCACAGCTCGGTTGATATGTAAAGGTACCTATCCTGAGCCTCCCACCTAGTGTGTATAAGTGCAGTGTGTTCTTACCTTGACAAAGCTGAGGCTTGATTGAGAGTCTTGAGATTCGATTCAGAGTCATCGTAGAGCGAGAGAATATATTGTTCCACCGTTTCACACTCGTGGCATCGGCCTCCCTTGATGGATGCAGCCAAAGATCTGGCATCGCTGAGCTCGTCAAGATTGCCTTCCAAAACGGGATTAAACAAATCGTCCAAATACTTGTCCAGGTCTGAGCCCGTCTGCGAAGGCACGGGGATTTTCCGGAACTGGGAAGCCAAGGATGGGGCCTCGGACGTGTCAGACAGTGCTGAACTCTTGGAAGTAGCCTGGGTCAAAGGCATTGGCTCTGCTCCCGGCGATTTGATTGGAGTTTGAGATTTCATGTAGCGATTTGCCGGGTTCCTGGAGCCATTGGCGCTGGAACCTCGACTTCTAGAGTCGGGATGATTCGACACCATTTCTTCAAAATCGTAGTCCGGCGAGTCTACCCCATTACGATGTGGCATTTCTGGCGATGAACTGGATTCCATATGGTCACTATTCGAATGTCCATTCAGAGGTTTCTCCTTGAAGTCGTTCCGGAGATTTTTCTTCATTTCGGACACCCTGCCATGCAACGGCGAAGGAGAATTGGAGGAACTGCTGTCCTTGTTTGCACGCTGCTGCCCTTTCTGAAAATATCTGTCATTCAAGACAGAGGTGGCCAGACCCACATCACTGAGACCATTATCCTTAGCTCCACGTGCTGGGGCTTGCTGGAAATAGCGGTCGTTCAGCGCAGACGTTGCTAAGCCCACATCATCCCAGGATTTAACCTTGGAACCCCTCTCATTAGCACTGTCCACTAAGTTCTCCATCGAGTGGTACCGGTCATTGAGCTTGCTTTTGGATAAACCAAAGCGTTCCATGGCAGTGGGCGCCTTCGGTTGCTCTTCTTTGTAGTACGAATCGCCTTCCTCTCGATCTCCAGACAAGGAACGAGCACGCTGTTTGCTTTTCTTCTGGTTTTCTAAAATCCGTTCTCTTGAAACTACAGAAAAATAAAAAAGTAGAGAAATCAGACGGGTATTGATGAGTGCAAAGTTTTGGAAAGCATTGGTTTTAGTAAATGCTGGATAGTGGACTCATTGACTAACATGTCCTATCATTTCTTTTCACGAATATAACTGATCTGATGTGTCCAGGTATCAATTACTGTATGCTTGTTGACTTTAAATACTCACTTCGTCCTACTGGTTGAGACCTTGCTGGCATACTTGTAGGGCCAGTAGGAAACTCTTCAATTTCCACGTTTACAGTCCTGAACACGTTTGGGTTATGTGGCCTTAAAAGGGACAAAGTAAAATATATTTACCACTGAAAGCAACCGCAAATAAACAGATTTATGTTCTACTCCTTTCGGTCATAAGAACTTACGATGATGTTTTCTTGGGTCCTATTGTCTGCCTGTGCCTTGGGTCGGTTGACGTTAAGAAAAACGAACTGCACACTGGAAACGCTGGGGGAATTTCCAATTCGCTGATCAAGTCTAGTACGTAATCAGTACCATTCAACTCGTACATTGCGTGCATCTCATTCAGACTAACGCTCCAGCCTCTACACTCGGATATTCCTCTGCAAATTAATCAAAAAACATTGCATTTACATTGGTGGATTCAAGGTTTTGGAAAATTGTTGTCTCTCCAATTTTGTGCCCATCATCCCAAACGTGTGTCACACACTGTTGCTTTTAAGCTTTCAAAAAATGTAAACATGGCGGCATAAAACAATAGGAAAACAATTTGCCCCCATTTTTTGCACGACTATTTTTGAATTTTTTCGATGTTTATTTTTATCATAAAGACAAACAGGACATTTTCAAATTGTTTGAAATATGGTAGCCAGTAACAAACAACCACTTCTGCATGGGGGAAATATCTTTAGCATTGATTCAGCCTCAAATCTTACCTTCTTCGTAAAAGTTGTGCTGCAAAGTCTTCGCCTGTCGACCAAGATTCTATTGGTCCATAAATTGATTCGCCTGGAATTACATGCATTCATTTTAGAATTAGTGAAAATTATATTACAAATTTTCCCTAAAACATTATTGAGAAATGAAATATTGAATTTGAAATAATTGGGGGAAAATATTTATTTTTGATTTACTCATAGTTACTAAAGGTTTGAAGTCTGAAGTAATGAAAAGAAGTTCATGTTGAAAGGATATGATATTTTTACCATCAGGATACATGACTTCCAACGCCATATTTGTACGCTTAATGTTGGCCTTCCACTCCAACAAACATGGTGGATATGTCCTCGATAAGAGGGGCTCAATGTTTTCGCTTTGGAGCAATTTCTTTTGACAAACTGCTTTATAACCATTGTAGGCATGATCAGACACGTATCTAGAAAACCAGAGTCATTGCATTGACAAAAATGCGTCATACTGTATTGCTTGTTAGAAGTAAAACCTTCTGGTAATTGCTCACTTGAGAAGATACTTGTATAACGTCTTATCGGGTGCAAAGCAACTTAGACAATTGGCGATGAGGACCCATCCTCTTTCGTTGTTTGCTTCGTTGTCATTTTTCCACGTCTGGTTGCAAAGTTGACAAAGAATTTCATTCCTCATCTTTTCATTCATCAATGCCTTGAAAATAGACAAAATCATTTTGATGCGAACGTTGCTAACTTTAAATTAAGTAGAAATTTGCTTCAGAAGCTTACTTTTTGTACAATATAATCCCCAAGCACTGTCTCTTTCTTTCCTGTGAGATTGTTATCATTCATAAATCTTAATATCAACTTAAAAATTGATAAAGATTCCTGATAATCAATGTCCTTGTTCTTGGCCAAGAAGGGCGTTTTGATCGCATCTCGTTTCATTCCCCAGATGTGATTCTGAAAAGGCGTCAGTTCAACAATATTGCGATCCATTGTACATCTATTGAACTGCACGACAACCTGGATTTTTTAGAATTTGTGGTAATTGCATACCTTGAAATAAATGTTTGTAAATTTGTTGAAGACGTGCTGGTCGATGTCTTTGGGTAGGTGGTACTGGTCCTGACTCTCTGGAATATTGCCAACCACTTTGATGATGTTGCGGTCGTGGTGTGGTGGTTGCCAATCTAAAATCATTTGAAACAATTAAAGCATTATGTTGATCTTGTACCTGGCATAGCGAAACTAATGAGATTACCATACCATCTAATTTACTAAAAATGAAAGCTAGTTCAGCAGGAATTTCGAGATGGTTGACTCCAGCAACTGCGTGAGACACACGTTCCTTAAACAAGAGAATAGCGGTTACTTAAGCACCAAATCTCTTAGCGGAAAGACGTATATTCAACAATGATGTCGATTTTCCCTCAATTAATGAGTTATAAATTAAAATCAATGAAAAATGTATAATGCACTAGAACTAGTGCTGCGTAGTGCTAAGAATTACCTTTTCATCATGTTGGGCCTTAGCTCTCGCTCTTTCTCTGGCCAATTTTTCGGCATCATTCCGCACTTTCTTATTCTCTTTTATCTATAAAAAAAATGTACGATCGATCAAGTATTTTGCATTTTCCTTCAAACGCATGGCATTGTATCGTGGATTCGTGGATGCTACCTGCAGATACTGCTTCCGTTGTTTGGACATTCGATAATTCGATTGCATTTTAATGATTGCACTTCGTTTTCTCGTGTATTCCTTTCTCGCTAGCCAACCTCGGACGTGAGCCTGGATCACGATGGTGTTTCTTCTCATAGTCAGGAATTGCTTTCTCGCAATGCGCCTGCGGACATATTTCTGGATGATGATGGCAGCTCGGCGGACAATTTCCACTCTTTGCCGTTCGATCTGCTGCTCCATGGTTTCTCGCATGAACACCTTTGTGGAAAAAGTTGGTGGAGTTCGTAACAGGACGAAGTTCTTTGGTCGCATTCAAACTAGAACGTCTCGATAACCAAAATCCAGCTTACCTTAGTCGTTCCGAGCTGATAATTTTCCCGATTTGCATTGAGCTGATCCAAAATGACCCGACAGATTTCTCTCGCAGGAGCTCCTTTTGGAATCTTAACAGATACTAGACACCGGTACCTTAAAGATTGAAGTTGGGTACATGTAATTGCCCATCCTGGTTTTCTAAAATTTAACCCGCTACATTTGAGAAAAAGAATTTTAGAAAAAGATGCGAGGTTTACCTTTCAGCAAACTGGGCAAACTTTAATCGAATTGGATAACCGGTTTTTCGAATTCTGATGGTTTCCATCATTCCACTGTAACGCAGCTGTTCCAAAACGACAGGCATGTCGAATTTCATTGGCGTCTTTTCACTGTTTGGCTTGAGACAACGGACAAACCATGGATTGCACCTTTTTTCCGGAGAGTAAAAAACAACTGTCGTCTTCATTTGTTCCAGCATTTTTGTTATGGACATGGAATGACATCGACATTAGCTTACTCGGACATAGTCTCCACTAACTGTGACAAGGAATCATTAAAACGTGCTGCCACAGTAGGCGTGCGAGGCTTCATGGTGACAAACCGTCCGTTTGCCTTATTTATTGTTTTGGCGGCTTCTGCTCCCGAGCGTAGCTCCATAAACATCTCAGAAATCATCTATTAAAAAGTTGGAAAATTACCCAGTGACTGAGATGAATTTAAATACAATGTACTAGTATCCCATAAGTTATCCACTCACCGATAATTTACTACCGATGAGAAGTTCTACTACATCCCACCTTAAAGTGTCACGATTTTTGTCCAAGAAGCCATCAACCTAAATACGCAGAATCAAAATTTTAATTAAAAAATATATAACACTGATTCAATACCGATTCAAGTTAACCTGAAATGACAACCGATCACTTACTTATTATCACTTCTAAAGGTATTTTTCCCTTGTAAAGTAAAAGTGTCTTCTAGTGAAACTCATTCATATATTACATGTAGTTTAAAATAGCCCGTTATACATGGAAATGCATGTTATGTCTATATTTTCCAAAATAATACTTCCAAAAATGGGTATTGAAGGTTCCATATAGGTTTTTCAATGTTAATTTTTTTAATAAATCAATCTGACATTTTCATACTTTTTTTTGTTACATTTGCAGGAGTTTGATTTTTTTAAAAATATCTATATGTTGATATCTGATAAATCTTAGCATTTTCAACAATTTTGTCATTTATTGTTCATGCCTTACGATTTTTAGAATAGTTTCACTTACTGAATACCACACTTGACCAGCATAATGTTTGATGCCAAATTCCATTGAGGACATTCTCGGTCGGCTGTACAAGTCATTGAGGGCATGGTTATAATGACATTTCTCCAAGAACGAGTGATCGGTGGCCTGAGAACAAAACGTAAGTTTTTCGTAGTGAGGTAAATAAAGTTGCGTATTATTTTATAAAAAATGACTTATTTTTTTCTAAGAGTAGAGTAGAAACATTTGGGATTTGTGGGTAAATTTTTATTAAAATAAAACAACTAATGATACTTGCAATTGCGCAAGTATAAATCTGAGGAAAGTCATTAATGGCCATATTATCTGAACTCACCTTTGGAAAATTGCTTTCATCATCCAAGACATGCAAAACTCCTATTGGTTTCTTGGAAATCAAGTTGATGACTGGTTGATTGTCTTGAAACGTAATTGTTTGCCAGTCGATTTTCTCCTTTGCATATTCTTGTTGTTCCAGCTTGAAAATGTGTTTGTTGAAATGAAGCTGTAGCATTTCGTTGGCGTAATTGATGCATAGCTGTTCAAAACTGTTTTCTTTGAAGTCCTGAATTTATACATACGCTATGTTAGCCAGCTTTCAGAAGTCCCTTCATCAGATTTAAAATACTGCTAATTGCTGACAACTCAAGTGCCGTTTAGAGAAGGAAAAAACTTACTTCAAATCCAAAAATATCTAAAATAGCGATCGACGTTCTTTTGGTTTCTTTGAAAATTATATTGTTTATCCTCTGGACGAGCCATGAAAACAAACGTGAATACAATGCCTTTGCGACTGCATCTCTGTTAGAATGCAAATAAGACATCCATTAATTTACGCATCACGAAAAAGTTTGGTAAATGCTTTAATATATATTTTAATCATTACCTCGCATCCAATGCTTGGTCTATGTTTAAGGTGGTAAATAAACGCTCGTTTCTAGCTTCCTAATATGCAAAGAAAATTATGGATCGTAAATAATGTTATAAGTGCAAAGCGTTGTAAATTTCATGGGTATCCGGTAAATAATACCGTGGTTTTCGTGGTTAGAGCGTGAATGATACCCTCCGCATTTATCTGTAATAAATGGGCGGCCCATCTGATTTCTGTGTCGCTTCCAATTTCGACTCCTTCCTGGCCATACTTTAGCTGAAATTAAGACAATAAATTAAACCACATGGACCAAATTTATTTAATTGCTAACGTTTTTTGCACAATGCATTTGTTTTCAGTGAAAACGCATCTATGCATTTAATTTTTATTGAAAATTACCGAAAATAATAAATAATTAAGTAAATCAATTGAGCTCGCTAGTCAAACAAAAATCAAAATGGCGGAAGTAATTTCAGACTTCCTTCGGTTGTGTAATTGCGATCGTTAATCATAGCATTAAGATGCTGAAATGCCCCTCTTTAGATTTTCACCATTGATAGTGTAATTCCAACATAGAAATGATTATTATTTATGGTTGCGTACATGTTTTTTGTGAAAATATACGTTGCCCAAGTGCAAAATGGAAGATAGAATTCTCCAGATTGTTTCTTGCTCTTCGGATGTAAATCCAAGGACCTGCATGGCTGACAGTAAGGCTTGGAAGTCTTCTCCGTCGTATTTACACTGAATCTCGCAACTGCCGCCCTAATTTTTAAACGAAAAAGCGTCATTATCATGCAATCATCATTTCCTCTAATAAATATTGACTGGTGAATGCTCTCCATACGACCTACCTGATTTAAATAGAAGTATTTGTCAGCCGTCTGAAGTCCATATTTATCTTTGTCGTCTTTGCTGAGTCCTGACAGCATTTCATAAAATACATGGTAGTTGCGCTCATCTTGTGAATGAGTCACAATCCTTGACTTTTCTAAGAGGTACTCAGTGGTTTTTGCTCCTGTAATTACGCCACTGGAAGAAAAATTCGTATTAATACTACACTGTTTTTGAAAATTCGGTGTGTTAGAAATGAAAATTTTACTCACTCTTTGAAATGAACATCTAAATATTTTCCAAATCGACTAGAATTGTCATTTCGCACAGTTTTGGCATTTCCGAATGATTCCAGCAATGGACTGGCTTCCAATATCTGCTCAGTTATCAAATTGCTTGATGACTTGTTGACTGCTGCCAGATATTGCATAATCAGTTTCGTACTTTCCGTTTTTCCTGCACCACTCTCACCACTGTAATGGAAAATAATGTCAAAAATTCGATTTGATGTTACCATACCCATACAAATCTTTATTCACACTGTTTTCACAATGTGTGATTCGTTACATTTGGATAGTTTTAAAATACCTGATTATAACGACTTGATTTTCACCATCCTTGCTTATGCGGGAATATGCCGAACTTCCAATGGCGAACAGATGACTGAAAAATGTACATGTTAACGTATTATTTATTAAATTTATTAACGAATTTCTGTGCATTTCAATTTAAATGAAAAATGGCGCAAAATGTCTTACGGCGGTAAAGTTCCAAGAATCTGCCCTTCGTATTTCTTGACAATGTCCAGTCCATAAATATCAAACATTTTGTAAGGGTTTACAGCAACTAGAATACTCCCAACGTACGTCTGAAAAAGTTAGTGATGCATATGAGAAACTCTTCCAAGCTTAATAAAGAAATTGATCTCTTTTCAGTTTCTTTTCAAGTTTTTTCCCTATGATTATATTAACTCTGATGGGAAAGTCATGTGATTTGTTGTTTGGCTATGCAGAGAAGCTGCGGCGTGGACATCCTCCTTTTTAAAATGAAAATCCAATATCCAGTCTTGATTTCAATCATTTAACTACTTTTGGCGGGAAATGCCGTCAGTTTTTTTTACTAATCCAGTCTTTGCCGTAGGAGGTGAATGTAAAGTCGACAGGCCTTAACATACTTACATAGATGAATTCCTTATCGTAGCGTATTTTCAGGTTCCAAAGCAAAGAAGCTTCATTGAGGTCACTAAACGTGGGAAAAATAAGCTAATGAATGGTTTTATTTCTCCAGCAAACATGTTTATTAGCGTTCAGTAACATTAACCTAAAACCATGGCATTTTTCAATGAAACCATTGCTGAGGTTAAAAGGTTCAGCCTGAAGAAAACTGATCCCAGGCTTGAAACCATGCAGAAAGGAAGTGAAATCGCACACGTTTAACAGCACGATTTTGTTTTCTAGTGTAATAAATTTCAACCGGTATTATTGCTCCGTCACAAAGAATTTTACATTGTATAGATGAATTGTTTTTGAAAAATCTGGTTTTAGTCTCATTTTAGTGAATTTGGTGAACCACTGAGTTGTTTGGTTAATGATCGGGCTACAACGGTTTCTGACCACTTTCTTACCGTGTTTAAAAAGTAAAAAATTAAATTGATATAGAATGACCAAATTATTGTAATTACGTATATCATGCCTTGGCCTGTTATACACTTTTTGCGTGAAATAGTCAAGTATGTCGATACAAGGAAAAAACAGATCAGATGAAAGGATACGATTTTTAGTGGCCATTAACTGCGATCTCATTATTTATAGCTGGGAAGTTTTAGTATTTACCATGAATAGAGTTGCATGTATTCAAAAATGCCACCACAAGTTCACAACATTGCTTCATGATTTGTGGCTTGACTTACATTAACTGAATCATGTCCTCAACCCCATTTTGGCCTAAGTCTTGTCTTCGTCTTACACTTGACAAATTGCTCAAGGTAAATGTCTGCGCCTGTAAAAATGGTTAATTATTATTGTCATCAAGTTAACCACTATCTTCTGAAACGAAAATAGATGATGTGACATTGAGTAAAATATTCTGTAACGAACAATTATCCAAATAATACAATGAGCTTTATGATTCTCCACACTCAGTTATCATCAGTTAATAACTATTTTGCTAAAGTACAAATTACCTATTACTGCTCTTAAGGCATTGACGTGCAATTTGGAGGGAAAAACCAGTTTATTGACATAATTCTTAATTACCCACGTAATTTCCACGTTTGAGTGTCATGCTTACTTTTATTCTGCGTTTTATTTCTAAAGCATAGCCCACTAAATAGTGTTTGCGTTTCTGGCCTTCAAAATTTAGAGTTGTTTGCCAAAAGTTTGTCAATGCGTTGTTGTGCCATGGTTGCATTTCTTGGCTTATTTTGTTTTGTTTTGTCGAGATATAGTGATAGCAGGAGGAATTTCGCATTCCAAGAACAATGGCATTTACATACATGTACGTTTGTCTTGGGTTTTTTGAGAAAGATTAATGATTTAAAGCTTGACACTTGATTTAGTTAGAGCAATTTAGAATTTTAGATGCAGTGAACAGTGCCAAGTAAGATTAAATTCGGTACTGAAATTTGAAAACCGGATATTTTCCGATGAATTGCAGCATTTTAGATTCTAAATGTATTTCCTTTGCAAAGATTATTGTACAGTGTATCAAAAAAATGTCTGCCTACAATAACTGCCAAATCTTAACAAAATGCTTAATTTATACCTGAAGGGAATAACCATAAGCCATACTTTAATATGTCATTACTTTTTTATGATGCCAGTATACATGTATGCTCTCAGATAGCGAACATTATAAAAATTATGCTTTTCGCATCATAAATTGTGTCAAATGAAAGTTATTAACACGCATGTTATTGTATTCTTGAAGGCAAATACGTTTTAAAAGGAATTTCCCAATGATGCATTAAGAGCCAAGGTTATGTATCACATTTATTGCGATGAAATTGCAAAAACAATCACGTGTGTGCGAACACTAATAAACTTAAGAATCGGTATATACAAAGATAAACGAATGATAATACTATAATTGTTATCCGAATTTTCCCTAGCTTCAGATTCAGTTTGCTAAAATACATGTTGTCACCAACTTGTGCATGTATTTGTACATTTTTGGCGATGAGAAAGAACATTAACTCCCACTGTTTGTTGTTTGAGCAACA
Source organism: Rossiulus vilnensis (assembly GCA_034700785.1). NCBI lineage: Eukaryota > Metazoa > Arthropoda > Diplopoda > Julida > Julidae > Rossiulus > Rossiulus vilnensis. The sequence goes on from JAQIXS010002873.1 coordinate 14,181, forward strand.
ATATATTTAGGATTGTTCTTAGTGTGGTATCATTAGAATGAAGCGTGGATAGAGAAACAAACAAAAGTTAATTAAGAAGGCTATATTTGAAGTACATTTACACTGTGAAATGAAACTGGAGGCGTGTTATTTTTGGATAATGTACGAAACATAGCCGACAGCCATGCTGGTTGCAGAATAAAAATCATTTATAATGACATTTACTGCAATTTTCAAAGCATTATTCCCGGATTCTATTGGGAATTCTGAGACAGGACAGCGATTTCCCTTTACGACGAACAGTCAGAGGACAAATGTAATGACGGGCCAACGAACTTTTTTAAGGAAAAAAAGCACCCGCTTTAGGAGTCGCAAAACCCATTTGTGGAGCCGAGGGTGGAACAATGAAAGAAACTAAATAAGGAGGGAAAAGCGCGAAAGTGATTTATACAACAAAAGGTGAGAAAACTTCAATGACAATGTTGGAGGTATTTCGTCACGATTTCTCAGGCTTTCCCTTTCTTTCTGCTAGTTTGCAAAGAAAGATCACAGGCTTACCTGTGTATGTGTGGTACTTTATATAATACAAAGATGGAGGCAATTTCGATTCGAGTTTCTCGGTCACACGAAAATACGCCAGAAGGAGGTGGTTTTACATGCAGTATACATGAACACCGAGCATTTTAATATCACCGAGCTAACGCCCCTTCCTAAATTTGAATTTAATTTTGGTGTTTTTGATTTGCCTCTTTAGCGATGCAGAAAAAAACCCTTTCGTGTGCCATAATATCCGAGATGTGTAATCATGAAAAACTGATAACTGATTTTATATAGTACTGCTCCTCCCAGACCGTGCAACACCCACCCATTTCTTTGGATGGGCTGTTCCTCGCCAGGAGTGACCACCAGTGCTTTTCAACTGCTGCCCTGTGTGTACGCGAGTGAATTAATATGCAAATGTGTTTGCTAAGGATTAACGTCTTTGCTTTGTTCACGTTTGTTATGAAAAGTTGTCAGTGTGCTAATGTTTCTACGAATTTTCATATGATCAAAACGAGGTGTACAATGCTGCCTTGAGTGTGCCTCTGCATAAGCAATAGCTTCCAGTATATACTTCGAATTTTTAATCATGCTGTCTTTTTCACCATTCTTACCAAAAGCGTAGCAAACATGTTCAAAAAAATGGCTTTTACGTGCTCCCGGTCTTATATTCGAGTAAATATATACGGTATTAAATCGTACTCTTATTCTGTAGCCACTATTTTTAATGACTTTTTATGTAACACGACGTCTTGAAACTGCGTGAACGCACAAGCGGTTACTACCTTGAGCTTCGTGAGTTTTGCCATAAAGCAGAGTTTTTATATAAAAAATATCATAGTTCCTTAAAAATGACAAGTTCGAATAAAAAACTCATCACAATCACAGTCATAGATAGTGCTAAGAATCGAAATCTTATAAAATCATATTAATAATTTTTTATGCCGGTACAGCATAAAGGCAATCCTTATAGCCTTACATACTGTAAAAGCATAACTATATAAACTGAAGATAACAACTTAATCAAAAATGATATTATTGACAGCAACAACATCTAAGGAAAAAATTATGTCGCAAATAAGAAGACATGCATTATGAGTTAATAGTTAGTAGTGCCCTGCGTTAGTTTTATGAGTTAGTTTCATTTTGCTTTAATCTGTTAAATTCTATCAGTTATCACCAATCGCAAACATTTCTGGGACAATGCTCTTCAAATTAAGAAAAAAATTGCCGAAAAACTTTTAAAACATAAATTGATTTGATTTTTGAAATGTTTTCAATGTTTCAAGAAATCGTCAAAAACAATGTAGAATGCCATTTTATGGCGGCTATTTATGTTTGAAAATAATACAGTTTATATTTTTAAAATGCATTTAAGTTAAAGAGTTTTTCCAGTTTAAATTGCGTGAAGTTTTGGCTTTTTATTTTGTATTCAGAGGTATTAAAACAATTCACACAAAAAATAAACTTTGAAAAGAAAAGAATATCTAGTGCAATAGCCTGTTAGTTTCAATCCGACTAGACAATTGTGTTGAAATCATAGGTCAATGTTTTGCTACCCTGCCAGATAACCAAAGTCTGTTGTTGAAATATGTTTAACAAGTTTTACACGGGCTACAAAGAATTATTCATCTCTTGTATTCGGATTTCGGAATGTGTTGTTGATTAAATGGGAACCGAAATGCGAGGCTGTACTGGCGGCTCGAAAATGAGAAGATAAGGAAAAATCCTACCTTGCCATTAATAACAGCCTGAACGGTGACCACTTGACCCGCTCGGTGAAATTCCACAACTTCTCCCGGCAGGACATAGTCGTTGCCGGCCACACCTGGGTCGAACCACACCAGGTCCCCCTGAAACAAAAAATACACATTTTATCACTATTTGTGGCTTGTTTATGTTTACGTTGCGAAACTTTTTCATAATAATTCCAAAGGCAAACATAGCAGCATTATGAAGTAATGCCGAAGAGGTCGACTTCAATTTTAATGCACGTGGATGGTTGCAGGTCATGCATTGAAATATCAAAACGTAGTCTCCTAGACAGTAGTAGGAAATCAAAGGCGTTGATGGCATAAATTGTGTCTACCTTTGGCACACTATAAAGGATAGACCCCATGCCGAATTAGTGTTTGCAAAAAAATACATTTGTATTTCAATTTTGATTAGGCGAAGGAAGCTAACCACATGCTGTTTACCATTTTATTACATTTAAATGTTTTATTTTCGCGTTACGTTATTATTTCACTTTTCTTCAAATCTTTAAGTACTTCCTTAAGAAGATAAAACTAATTCCAAAGAGTCATCTATCTTAATATTCAAAAAAAAACTGACGCAAAATTCATGCACAGTATGTTCATAAGTGACGCCTGAATAGCACTTTTTGCATTGGATCGTCTATATGGCGGAAGTTCCACAGAGCTTTGCAGTAATGCAGATATCTTCTGATAACGGAAGTCGCACTGTTCCCTTTTAAATGTGATTTTTCAGGCGAGAACAGATAACATTGGTAGAAAGAAACCATGTCGTTTGTCATACTCTTACGAGTGTTTAGAGAGTTACGGTTCGCGAATGTGTTGGTGAAATTAGTATTACTCAACTGTTAATCTTTTTCTGATTCAGAAAATGTTGTAATGATCACAACCTATTGTGTAGAGTAATTCACCAACAGCTGTGATTTATGGAGAGACTGAGTGCAAAATTAGTTCCCATTTCTGTTAATTGCGCTGTTAATGTAGTGTTTATGAAATGGCGTAGGTATAACCTCAACGTGTTTAGCCATTGTGTTGGCCATTTCCTTTATTTACGCTGCTAATTTTATACGAACGTTAACCGGTTGATGTAACTTCTTATCGCTGACATTCTGTTCATCTCTCCCTACCTTGACCTTTCTATTCATGACTTTCCACATGAAAGGTTTTGCTTTTTTTTTCGCGATGACGATCTGAATTTTGATTAACTTTTCATGGGCTCGCCTATTGCTTGCCCATATTTCGGTCTATGAACGAATACACATATTCAGCTGCAAATGTCACATCCGAATCTTACGGATGGAATGCAAGAATTAGCACAAATGTTTTGCAATCAAAAGCCACACACTTGTCCCCATGATTTAAAATATAAAATCTCCTTTATGTTGGCAAATCCGTCATCACTCATTTATTTAAAGGAAATTCAAGCGAAGCGAATGTTAATGATGGTTACCTCGTACATTTACTGCACAAGAATCATTAATGGACTTTTGAACCATCCCATTTTAAGTGCTCGTTAACCTTACCTAAGTCACATGAATTTCATACTAAATGACCTAAACCGCTGCATACGCTTCCTTCTTTACGAGTTGCACCAAAATGCCAAGTTCTTCCATCACTACCATGCTATGGCATCAACTGAAAAAACTACTTCAAACTTTTTTAAAAACAATTACTAAGAACAGTTATAAGGGCTGATGTGGGCAAGTGCAAGTGCTTACGTATATTAAGTTTTGGTAGAAACAAGCGTTTGCGTATACATGTATTAGGATTTTAATTATATGTTGCTTCTCGTATTCTTTAAATCCCTGATCATGTCGTAGGGTATTGCAATCAATCAACATCATTGTTTTGCAAAGCGTATGCATGAATGATGGTAAACGTTTGTATTCCTGTATCCATTATTATGTTATTCCAGCACCGATTCAGGTTGATCAGTTACATGTACCTCTAGTTAGCTTCTGATCAACCAATTTGTGCAACAGAATAAGGATGTAATTGGAAATTTTCTTTTCTGAACTTGATGACTAATTGAGCAGCCAGCCAGCAGAAATTTCTAGATGGAGAATCGTGCCCCATATAGAGCACCACTACAGGTGTGTTGGCTAATTAAATTTATCCCCTGGCGCTGCCCATGTCATGAAGGAAAAACGCGCCCTCCTGGAGACTTTCAACCGCTATTTTAAGGGTGCAGACTTGAACGAGGCAAGAATTCTTGCAAGTACCTTCTACTTCTGGCTTCCCACTTACTCGTGGACATCTGGCATCCTTGCAGGTCAAAATGAAAGCCACGTTGACCCGTAATTGAGTTAGTCTGTCCCACGACCCTTTACCTGATGTGTTTGTGACCCACATCAGTTTGCACCTCGAGCAAAGTTGCTAGCATTGTTCTCAATGAATGGCAGCTCAAATATGAATGAAGAGGCATGAGCACGTTTCTTCGCGCTCTTTGAAATAAGTCATTGGTCACTGATTCACTGGCTGAGACCTGCCTCTGTGTGGTCAGCTTCAAATTCACCGCGTTGCTGGTTTTTCATTGGCTAAACTAGGCATTATGGAGTGTCTCGCAGAAACGTGAGAAATCTGCACATGTTGGAAGAAGTATTTATAGACATACTTGGCATGTTGATGTTGTTTTAGACACCTGTCCTCAACATGAATGCGAAATTATGAATGCAAATCCGTAACTATGGTGTTGGTTCTTACTTTTGCACGTCGCTGAGAACGCTCTCAGCTCTGCATACGCACTCTTTTACACAGTCGATCTTAAAATAATAGTTCTATTCGAAAAAAAATTTGCCTTAATTTGTTGCTGGGTTTATTTAGAAACAGAAGATAACAAAATCTGTTTACGTTTAATTGAAATATTATTGTTCGTGTGTTACTTCACCGGCGCTAAGAGAAGGGAGACTGCGATTTGAGCACCCCGTGCATGGCAAAAGTAGTGTAATTTGTTTCATAATTGTAGGTTACATGTAATGCGTAGTGAGGGATACATTAACACCAAGTTTTTTTGCCATACGATTTACATTTTATGCAAAATATTTAAACATATTAAAAGGTTCTAATTTTTATGTAACAAGTGAGCTTTACAAAATTTTCCAAATGCCTCCTACATATGGTGTAAAAAAAACCTGAAGGGACACTGATGACCAGTAACCGTTTCGAATGTGTTAAAAAACACGCAATATACTGAAGTCCTGTGAATGAGGACACTATGCCCGCTAAAATCTTAAAAAATTGGCTACCGTGTACTGAAACTTTGCAATACACGACACCCTCATACATCTAAGTGCACAGTAATTAACCCAAATCGAGGCTCAATTTCATCGTCCTCTAAGCCTCTTCAAGTGACTGCTTACAATTAACATTTCAGCTGCAGTAAATTCATTATTGAATAAATAAGAAACTTCTGGAATTTGAAATGTTTGGCATGGTTGCAGGCGTGCAGCTGTTCATTTGTAGCTTGAAAAAGTACATAGGAACCCGTAGCGAGGTTTATGACTTGCCCTATGGCGACTTTGGTCTAGACAAAAGCATGTCTCGAGAAATTAAAATGAGATATGGCCCCCTGATTTCATTAAATTCGCAAAGAATGCATACACCTGCATGTTCGGTTAATTTGAAAATTATTTCTTTCATCCGGTTTTTTTTGTTTGTGTATTACACTGTATTTGATATGAAGAATCTGATTAAAGGTGGTACCACATCATGTACTAATGCTCACGTTGAAAAATTAAATACAGGTATGTCTCTTTTTAAATATGTTAAAAAAATGTTTAATTCCATTTTTAAATTCAAAATGTCATTACGCATTGATTTAATATCAAGTATATAATCAAGTATTAAGTAGTTTACTATCATTTATCCGGGAGCGAATTAACCGTTTGCATCTCAAGCAGCTTTATAAATACTTTCACAATGATGCAGATACATGTACAGTGGAACCTCGATAACTCGAAGTCGCAGGGGACCCCCAAAAATATTCGACTTATCCGAATTTCGAGTTAT
>JAQIXS010002874.1:0-20459 GCA_034700785.1 Rossiulus vilnensis
CCGAAATTAATTGGACGTGAAATCTGGATGATCCTCTTACGTGCAAAGAATCGAAAGATGGCTGACGATAGCAATAGCCATGCGGAAAGCAGCGATTTAAATGCCGAAATAATGTGCGAAAAAGTAGAGAATGGTGCTTTGGATGATATCGTAAATGAGTATGAAGTCCTCTTCAAAGATAGGTATACGGAAAATGATCCGACGTATGTGGAGTCTGTGGAAAGCATAACATCCGTACCGCCATTGATACACCCGTGGTATAACAAGTCTAGAAGGAACTTCGACTACTCAAGGTAATTTCATTTTCATTGTGTTTCGTGGATTATAGTTAAGCCTTAGGGGTTATTAAATTATAACTCGAACATCATGCCAACGCCCGAGAAAACTCAGAATGGAAGAGGAAGGCTCTTAAGCGCCAAACTGCGCCAAAAAGTGGTCAGTAGGCCTATAGATCTCCCGCATCAAAATTGCCAAAAATTGTGCTATTGGGAAACTCTTATAGTCTTACTAGACATGAACTGTGAATAGAAAACATGAAATTCCTACATTGACTGCGGAGTTTACACAGAGCCATGCAGGTTGAACTAATGCTGCAGCCGTAATTTTAGGCCTTTTTTACCTACAATTCTTGCAGTGCTTGCAAGGAAAATGCATGCAACTTCTTCAGTGGACTTAACAGTTTGACTTTATGATCAGAGACATCAGACAAAATGTTGATCAATAGCAGATGTTTGTCATTGTTTTGAGCATTTTCGTCAAGGTTACCTGGTGGAGGAACCCACCTTTACTGCAGGAATATTTTCTGGCTTGGAATGAGTGGATCTGCGACGATATTGGTAATTGTCAGGAAGACAGTAGACCACTGTTTTATGTCAATGTCTCATGAATATACAGGCATCCTTCGAAAAGTTTGCTTTAAATTCTGCTGCTGTGCGCAATATTTATTGGTTCAAGGGTTTCATATGCCAATCGACAGTTACAGGGCCAGTCCGTTGTTACCAGTGCAATGTAACTGTCGGTGGTCATGCAGGTGAAGGCCATTCGATTTTTCAACTGCTTTCTGTGCATTTATGTCGATTTTTCCTGTCTCCATGATGCCCGCTTTCCGTTTCCTAAGGTACGATTTGGACCGTTTTCTGTCTTAGTGTAAATTTGGCTCGTTCTATTTTTTCACAGGGACCGCAGTGGTCATCGTGATCACCACCATCACCATCGACACGAGCATTCATCATCGAGGCACGGCAGTGGATCTCGCGAGCATCGTTCTGACCGTCGCTACCATCCTTATCACAATGACCGACATCGGGATGACCGCGATCGACACGAGCGACATCACCAGTATTAATTGCTCATTCATACCAGCATTTTATTGCCTTTTGTTTTGATACAATAAAGCATCAGTGTTCCAAGTGCATCAGTGCCTGTTTTGATTTTGTTCGTGATTGCCGACAAGCTACTGCAGAAATCTCTGCATTATATTTTACAGAAACACTTACAGTACAGGGGATAGAATCAGTTTATGCATGTAATTTAGATTCTTAAAATTTGACACATGGATCAAGCTTACTAAATTAGCGATGGATGTGTATATAAACCGTATCTAAAAGTATGAAAAGTGTAAAAAAAGTTAGGAATTATTTTAAAAGGCCTCCAAAGAGTTGTTTTTCTTATTTCTAATCTATGAATAGATATGAAAATAACGGGTTATGCCTAGCCTTGGCCTTGGGCTTTTCTTGGAGTCTGAAGCTAAGCTACGCTAAATTTAATTTTTTTTTGTGTGTGCGAAATTCTGACATTTTCGCCACAGTTTCGTTTCAGTGCAAAATTTTCAGTCAGTTTGTCTCTAAAATTGACAAGTGCTTTTATGAGTTACCATTGAAACCCTAGCAGCCCTTAGGCAAAAATGGGAATTGCTCAGCTCCGCTGCTCAACAAGAACAGGTATTTTTCAATAAAAAAAACCTCTTGACGTCATTCATGCTGGGCGGAAGGTTTGGCCGTGTTTTACCTTGCAGAAAGTGGGTCAAGCAACCTGTCTTGTTGGAAGTTCTTTAGAGAAAAAAAAACCCTACGAAACACGTCCATTGTAACGTTATTGAAAGTTGCTGGGACCTAGCCTAGTGGACAAATTCTCTTGAGTGAAACGATTGGATTTGCCATTCTGTGTGCTTTTCCGGTGCTGAACTACTCGACACGTTAACAGGGATATTCGTCACGAAAGGTCAGTGATTCATGTGGTTAAACACTGCTGGATGTAAATGGCTGTTCGTCGAAGTCATGGCTCGCTGGCTACTTTGGCACGAAAAGATTTTTATAGTTGGTCGATTTTTAATTAATATCCGAATAATTCCCATTTGAGGAATGACAGGAGTACGGCGTCACTGTTGGTATTATTGCCATTCCTAAATTCACGACTCTTACACCTATGAGAAAAACATTCTGAAACTAGTTTTTGAAATGGTTTTTCCAATGGTAGCACTTTCCGTATTTGTTGCCTAGCGCATTTTTTCATAACTTTACCACTAAATACAAAAATAAATTGTGCAATAATTACAAATTTCAAATTTTAAATCTATATAACAAGTGTGTTTAAAAAAATTGGGTAAATACTCCCTAATGTCTCTCATTGTTTTACCAAATAATGCAATCATTTGTAGAATGCCACATAATGCTGGTATGAAGCACAACACATTTTCTACAATCGATGTGAATTTTATGGCATTACATGTTCAGGCTATTCAACTATGCAATTCTAGAGAAATTTATCTCATTATAGCTCATTATAGTTGCTTGAAATTCATTTTGACTGGTAAAGTAATTCACGATGAATGTTCCTTAGACTTGTAATATTTTTCTGCTTTAACTTCTCAATTACTGGCAGCATGAGGAACACGCAACCTAATTTGACATGAACTTCACAACTGTTTTGCTGCTCTGCACCCTGGCCCTCCACGCCCTGGCCCTTCGGCTGGAGCCAGCAGTCAGCGACAATGTGGAAGAGGACGAGGACAGACCTCCCAGGCATCCTTGCCCCAAGGACCCAGTTATCTACCATCCCTGCTCGTGCATTTCCGGCCGGAAGCGAGGGATCTTCCTGGAGTGTGAGAACATCAACCTGGCCTACCTGGCCTCAATCCTGCAGAGGATCAGACAGCCGATAGATGCCCTGGTGGTACGCAAGAGCCACATCAAGAGACTTTATGGTCCCCTCTTCCACCACCAGCAGATCTTCAGATTGGCCATCATCGAGAGTGGCCTGACCGGCATCTCAGACAACCTCTTCCACGGCGTGAACAAGACCCTGTCAGAGCTCTACTTTCAGAGCAATGACATGACCGAAGTGCCCACTCGGTCCTTGTCCATCCTGAAGAACCTGACCATCCTGGACCTGAGCCGCAATAACCTCACCCAAGTGCACTCTTCGGCTTTCTGGGGTCTGAGCAGTCTGAAGAGACTGCAACTGAACCAGAACGCCATCGAATCCTTGCACGAAAATGCCTTCAGCCATATCAGCCAGCTTCAGCTGCTGGACCTGCACGGCAACAACCTCACAGAACTGCCCACGAACGTCTTCAGGGACCTCAGAGCTCTGGACACCCTAGACCTGTCCAGGAATGGGTTCCTGGAGATCGTCCCTGCCTACTTCCAGCCCCTGTCTCGTCTGGCCCACGTAAACATGTCCCACAACGCCATCGAGGACTTCGAGGGATCTGTCTTCGCCAGAAACGTGGTCCTGAAGACCCTCAATCTGTCCCACAACCGCCTGAAGGCCATCACCGTGAAGATGTTCAGGGGCATCAGGACCATGAGAGACCTGATCCTGTCCCACAACGAAATCGAGGAGCTGGAGAGAGGAGCCTTTGCCACATTCAAGCTGATCAGAAGCTTTGATTTGTCCAACAATTACCTGAAGATCGTGCCCTTCAGCACCTTCTACCAGCTGACCTTCTGCGAGACCATTGATGTGTCCTTCAACAACATCGAGGTCATCGAAACGGGAGCTTTCAAGGAGCTCACCCAGCTCAACATCAACATCAGCTTCAACAGTATCAGCACTGTGGAAGAGAAGGCCTTCCATGGGCTGACCAACGTGTCCGTCTTGGACATCTCCCACAACAACCTGACGACAATCACCAGGAATGCCTTCTTCCAGTCGGACGTGAAGGAGTTCAGGATGACCCACAACTTCGTGACCGACTTCAGGACCCTCCCAGTGCGGAACTTTACCGAGATCAAGGTCCTGAACGTCAGTCACAACCTGATCCAGTCCATCCCTAAAGACGCCTTCCCCAAGCTCTACGAACTGCACACCATCGACGTCTCCCACAACAACCTGTCAGAAATCGGCCCTGGGGTCTTCCAGTCCCTCTTCAGCATCCGCTACATCAACATGAGCCACAACAGCCTAAAGAAGATCTCCTACAACACCCTTGGCAACATCCCCACAGTGCTGCAGCTGGACTTCAGTCACAACCAGATCACAGACGTCAGCCACCAGACCTTCGCCAAACTCTTCTCATTACGCTTCCTGCAGCTCAACTCCAACAACCTGACCACCACCATCATGGTGTCCATATCGCTGAGTGAACTCTACCTGCAGGACAATCAGATCTCCAGCATCAACAAGGGATCCTTCCCGGCCATGAACGCTCTACTGGCACTTTATCTTGACAACAATGCCTTGGGAGACGTCCTGGTTGGTGGATCCTTCAAGAACCTCCTGACTTTGAGACATCTGACACTCAGCTACAACAACATGAGCAGGATCCCCTGGGAGGCGCTGCAGGACCTGACCACCTTGCAGTACCTCTACCTTGATGGAAACCAGATAGAGTACATTGGCAAGAACGCCTTTGGAAGCCTTCCTGTTGTCTTTGAACTGTACCTTCAGAGAAACCTGATCAATGACATTGCTGCCCAGGCCTTCTCTGGACTTCTACAACTGCAGATTCTGAACCTCAGTGAGAATAACATCACTGAACTCAGGCCTGGCATGTTCAAGAACCTGGTTTCTCTAAGGGAATTAAATCTGTTCAATAATACCATCACTTCAGTTGAAAACAAGACCCATGGAGCCTTTGCTGACCTACTGTCCATCGAAAATATCGACATATCCTATAACCGCATCGGCTTCATATCCGATAGGACCTTCCCACATTCTCCCTGGATCCCCTATAAGCTCCTGCAGGTAATTTGAATGAAACTGATAAAATAATTTAAAGAACTTGATCCAATAAAGTCCCATTTGACATGTGTTATGGATAATTAATGCATTCCAGGTGAACCTCAGCCATAACTTCGTATCTGGCATCACCGCAGAATTTGCTTCCGGATTGCGTAAAATAAAAGTTCTTGACCTGAGCCACAACGGTTTGAGGTCGATCCAGAAATCGGTGCTGGGCAACTTGACCTCGCTGCGGAAATTAGACCTGTCCTCCAACAACCTAAAAACCTTGGACACCAAAATGTTGGGTCCTGCCGCCAACCTCACCAGCCTGAATCTCGATGACAATAAGCTGGTATCGGTGTCCATGGAAGAACTGGACTCAATGCCAAACTTGCAAGTGCTCAGATTGAGAAACAATCTGCTGACAACCATGGAGAATAAACTGGTACTTCGGCTGATCAACGGCATAGAAGTCTACTTTGAAGGTCAGTAACTGTAAACTGATATTTCAATCACATCAAACTTTCGCTTAGCAAAATTTATTAGATTTATAAAATTGGGAGATTTTTGAAAGAAAACTTAACGTTTGTTGCATAAATGCCAGAAATCTTCCATTATTTATTAGCTTTATAAGATTGGGAGATTTAAGAAACGAAACTTATCAAATATTCTATAGATGCCATAAATCGTCCAATCTTATAAGTCTAATAAACTTAGCTAAACCATAATTTGATGTGCTTGAAATATCAGTTTTAAATTGTATGTTTTGAACGGTAAATTGACTGGAAATGATTTTGGACTCTTGGAGGAGATATCCAGTATTTCTTCTTTAATTTTGTCGAATTTCTTTTTCAGGAAACCCTTTCCACTGCGATTGCAGATTGCGTCCTCTGCAGTACTGGCTGTCGGAGCGACTGGACAAAGGTCAGTGGGACGCGGTGACATGTGCTTCTCCGAAACCCATGGCGGGCAGGACGGTGTCCGATCTGACTGCGGAAGCCCTCGTGTGTAGGGAGCGGAGTCTACGGGACTCTCCAGATTACAGGTTTCTCCCAGATGTGGACATCAGGTCGGTCCAGACTTCCGGTCTGTCCACCGTCCTCATAGAATGGACAGTGACCACCAGAGAGGACGTTGGGGACTTCCAGATAGCATTGTTCCAGCTGCCGAACGACACTGCCGTGTTCGATGTGGACGTACCATACTACAAGAGGGACTACACCATCTCCACCCATCAGCTCTCTGCCAATGACCGCTACGTGGTCTGCATTTTAGCCAAAAACTCCATCGGTCAACTGAGGAGGGCCCACAACTCCCAGTGCAAGCGTTTCAGTAGCTCTGGAAGGCATTTGAGGGCCAACGGAATTCTAGTTTTGCTTCTGGTCACTTTAGCTTCTTGTTGGAGGATGCGAATTGGAGGCTAAATATCCTTCTTCTGCCATGGTTAATAACAAGAAGAAATCTTGAGAGATATTCTTAAATATTGTTGGCAGAAAAATTGAACTTGAAGAATAAGCAGATATTCTGCTAATATTTGCTGGCCATGATATCGTTACATTGTTATTATCGAGAATATTGACGTCTTTTTACAACTATTTTTTTAATTCTTTTCCCCGTTTTTTTTTAATAATTGTTTTTAAAAAATGAACGATGGATTTCATAATTTTGCGAAAATATCGATGAACTACCAAACAATTTGTTTGCGTCGAAGTTATTCGTGAATTAAAAAACAACTTGGACCCAAAAATGGGCGTAAGTTAAGAGAATATTGAAAATTATCATTAAATGTCTGTACAGAAATAATATAAGTTTAATAAATGCACTTTTTATTTCAAATCCTGAAATATTGCACTTCTATTTGTAGGAATTTTGATATTTTCCAGATGTTTTTCAGTTCAAGAATAGCTCAAGTTGCTTTTCTAGTGTTGAGCTGTTTACGAATTGTGGAATTTGACTGGGGTCATTGAACTCGTGTTTATGTTGCTGTAAAATGCAGGCATTTCCTGTAGTTTTGACAAAGAGTTTCTGGCTAATTTCCTGTCCATGTTTACGCAGAAGTGATAAAATCGTGCAAAAGCTGCATGGCACTGCCTAGATCTGGAAAAGATCTTTTCGGTCTTAATTTCATTAAATTGTGGCACAGTTACTACGATCAATGCAACAGATCCATCCACTTCACACTTGTTATTTATTCAAGTTTTATGTGTTAAATGAGTAACTAATGATTCATGATTGAATGATTCATGGCATCCTGTTATTTGGTGTCTGCACTTTTTTTTAGCTGAAGCTTAGGTTTACTTTCAAACGTAGTAAATTATCACGAGAGCAAACAATGGTTATTTAAAATATCTGTAATGAAACATTTGCATGCTCTGCTTTTATTAATAATCGCGTTAAACAACGGACAACACATAAATTGATAAATAAATAAATATTCTCTAAAATTGTGATAATGTAAACAAACAAAATATATAATTGGCAAACTAATTATGTCGACTGAATTAATTCATACTTTTTGTCTCTTTATGACAAATACAGTGTGCAATATTTTGACCTATCCAAAATTATGCAGTTGTTATTTTCAATTTAATGCGCATTGTGAGTCTATACACTATAACATCAAGTAGCTCATTGATGAAAATAATACTTAACTGGCTTTCAGGTCATTTTAAAAAACGTCTTCTTATGGAATATTTTTCCAAAAGTAAGCTGTTAAATGTTATATTCTAAAATGTCATTTATTGGTCATTAATGCTGAGCCAAAAGGATGCCTACCATACAAAAAGAACAGATTTTTCTTCAAATTTTTAATATAATTGCTAATTTTATTTTACTCAGTGTAGAATTGGGCGTTATTCTTATTAATTTGAAAATGACCCTTTTATTTATTCATAAAAAAATTGAAAAGAAAAACGTTTTACGATCTTTGGAATTAGGTGTTTCCCAGCAAATTAACTCAGTTTTTTTTTATAAATAAACGTTACATTTCAAAATTATATAAAATAACTGAGACCCTAGTGGAAAATCAGTTCTACGGGAAAAATATAAATTTAGCAATTATAATAAGTATTTGAAGCAAAATTGTTAAAAAAATTTCCATGGTGGACATCTTTTTGGTTCAGGTTTATGACACTCGCCAAAGATTTAATCAACTAGGTTGATCAAGAAGCACCATCAAGTTTCAATCATTGTTTCAAATAAACGCTGGAAACCATGTCATCAACTCGTGTTATCCTCTTCGGCTGTGACCGCTTCGCTTTCACCGCAACCTTCCGGATGCAACAGCGAGTCTACTTCCACGTAATATTCGGACGTCCTGGCTGGGTCCTGCAAAAACTGTCCATCATCCAGAGGCCCAGGTTCCCTTTTGGGCCTTCTCAGGATGGTGCCTGTCATGTTCATGTAATTGCTTTCCACCGAAGCATCGCTGAGTTCCTCATCGGCAACTCCGATCGGCCCTGCATCACACCTCTCATTTTCAGTTTCCTCATCAATGTCCTGTTTGGAAACACCTTCCTGTTCGGCGTACTCCAGCTCAGCAATCACCTCATCAGGGTGCTCAGCGAGGGAGTTGTGCACTTCCTCCATGGCCTTCAGTGCAGGCTGCAGGTCTTCGAGGTTCACGTAATACGGTTGCGGAGTCATTTCCTCCATTTTCTGCTCGTCCTGACTTAGCATGGAAATGATTGAATTTCTGCAATTGGCTGGCACTGCGTACTGCTCGTTGAGGATGCATTGCTTCTGCTGGTGAGACATGTCCAGCACGTCTGGCAGGCCTTCAGATGTCCCCGGAAGGCCTTCGGCATTGCTGCTTTCGGTATCGCAGAATGGACTTTGGGTGCATATCTCTCCAGCCTCATAACCAGCAATGCTGGAATGGATAATGTCAATAGATTCTTGCACTGAAGCACTGATAAGCTCTGGTAAGTTGGTGTCCAATGCCCGTTCGGGCTTGCAGATGTCTTCCCAGTTGTCACCGGTGACAGAGTCAAAGGAGATATAAGTGGAATTTGAAGAAGGCCCTTCAGTGTTCTTCTTCACGATGGATGATTTTCTCTTCAGGAAGCTCAGTTTCTTCTTCTTCTTGCGCAGGGTTTCTGTCTTTCCCGGCAGGACAGGTGGACTGGCCAGGCTGGGGACCCTTACGTACGTCTTGGACACTCTCCGGTTGGGGTTGTGGGTTTCTCCGACCGAGTTCTTGCGCTGCCGGGTGGACACGGGGCAGTCGTACATTAGCTCTGGATTGTTCAGACCCACTGGTTGGGATGCGGCCATGGAAGGAATGCCCAAATAGCGGTAAATGTCCTTCCTCTTGCTGCTGGTGTACTTGACTTGGGCGTTCTGGTTGGTGGTCGATAGCTTGTCGAGCGAGCCGTACCGGTCATCGACTCCCAGGTACTTGAGGACGTTCTTGTGCTTCAGTGGACCCGCTGCTGTCATGCCCTTGTACTTTCTGGGAGGCAGTGGAGGTGGCGCATCTCTCACCAGGGTTCCAACTGGGGATTTCTGAGGGGCCTCATTGGCCGAAATTCCAAGAAGCTTGTGGATGTCCTTGCGGAACTTGTCTAGGTCTTCGTAGAGGGGGTCCTCATCCTTCTGGCGGCAGGATACGGTGTCAATTTCGCTGTACAAAGATGTGTCACTTGAAGAAGACAGTCTTACAGAGTTGTCTTGGCCGTTCAACAGCTCTTTGGAGTCCTCTATCAGTGCTGATGCACGCCTTTGGTAGTGTGACATGTCCTCGCTTAGACATCCTTCCATCGTTTCACTCTCGTCATCATTGGTCCCGTTCTTTGCTTCGTCTCCCATAGTGCTCTTGCCATCAGAATTGGACTCATCGAACTGAGACATCATAACTCCGGAATCTCTGGAAACTTGCGAGGTGGATGAGTACACCGACAGAGGACGCTGATGGATCTGAGCGACAGACAAAAGTTTCGTTTTCTTCATCTTGTCTACAGTGGTCCTGCTTTCATGGTCAGACGTCTCTTGACAAGCATCACCCATATGCTCTGATGTGGTCTCCATGGCTTGATGAGATGCTCTTGAGTAACCTGAGTTACGCTTCGACAAGTCCGTATCGCTGACACTCTTACGACGGTCTAAGAGCATCATGCCATGGGACTCTGAGCTCACGGAAGACAACCTCAAGACTCTAATGGGAATGTCATCAGTGCTGTAGGAGGTAGATCCCCTTTTCAAAGACCATTGCCTTCTTCTGAATTCCACACCGTATGTGTCCCGCTTGCCTTGCCGCGGTTCCGCGTTGCGGTCGACACCATCAATTTTTTGGGCAAAGTTCTCACAGCTGTGAGATTTTTCGGAAATGTCAAAGTCCTCGTCTGAAATCGTGCTCTTCGTGCTCAGGAGTTCCGCGCTGATCTGTATTCCCAGCTTGCATTGGGTTATGAGGGAGGATTCCGATGCCAGATACTCCGGATCTTGCAGATCCTTGTCGGAGTCTGCGAGACTCATCCGGGCTGTTAGCTTGGCATGGAGCTCGATGCAGTTTTCACTGAAGAAATAGTAGGATCCAGACGTTGGAAGTCCACTGCAAAAAGATAGTTGTGGAATTGATATTTGATATTCTGATCTCTACCACGTTGCAAAACCTGGGTACTGAGTTAAATTGGATTGAATTACTGGGTAGTTTTTGTACGCCACCATGATTCTGCTCATGGCATCATGTCAGCAAGAATATTGCAACTGCATGTAGTCATAAATATGTTGACAATTGGAAACTTTAGATTATAATTACTTGCCTCGCAATTTCAAGGAACAGAACTTTCTCAATGTCTTCTTGGGCTGGAGATTCCACCATGAGGACTTGCTCGATGCATGGCCATGGCCATTCCACCAAAATGCAACCGGTAGAAAGACTTGCCAGAAGAATGACTGATGGCAGGACAATCAGGTAGCCAACTGTGCTTATCATCAAGGTTCTGGAAACCATTGAGGACAAGCTTTCGATGATGCTCACATTGAAGATGCTGCCAATTGCTGTAAGGAAAATAAATTCAGATAAGTTGCGAGGGTACTTTTCGGTGCTTACTTTCCTGTGCCTATAGGTGCCACTTACAGAGTTCCAATGTTGGCCTTGATGTTGGTGGCCAAAGAATCGCCCGAAGAGCAGCAATCCAACTCTGGCTGTCGCTTTCGCTGTGTCCAGAAAGATACAGGATGGTTTCCTGAGCTTCCACCCCGAAGGCGTACAGGTGGGACCTTGAATGGGTCCTTATGATTGTCACCACATTTTCCAAATAAATCGTGGACCTTTCCAGTTGGTGCCCTTCACGGCTTTCGTTCAGGTACATATCTATAGTCACCATTGGAGTAAGTGTGGCCATGTTGGTCAGTCCATTGAGAACTACCCATCGCCTTTTCCATGCCTGCAATTTATATAACAATTTTAAATGTTGATAAAACATGGCCTGGTTGATTTACTTTTATGTGGTGAAATGCCATTTTAGTTTTTCAAACGCTTTACAAACATAAAGAACACGGAAATAATGACTAATGCATAGTTATGATGAAGTAGTTTGGCATCTTTCATATCTAATACAACAAACTATGTAATTAATGTTCATTTGGATCGTTATAATGTGATGTTAGTTTCACATTCCAGTCATGTTCTTCAAATAAAATTTGGTTTGCTCGTACCATCTTCTAACTAGATGAAGGGCTAATATGCGAATTAAAAACTCAAGATTCTAAAACAAAAACCGTATTTTAATTCTTTGGAAGATTGTTTTACGTCAGTTATTAAGGCAATAGTAGTTGCAGCAACCAACTAGGATGTTTTGGCAGATTAGAAAGATTGTTTCAGTTGGGTTTCTTCACCTCCCCCTCGCCGTTTTCTGGCCAATTTCAGGAAATTAGTCAAGGGAGGATGTTTATGAATGACGGAATTTTAATTTTTATGAAACGCTCTTTTTTGACGCCTGAACACTGGCAGAAACTGACATGAAATCGCAGAAAATATGAAAACCATCGTGTTCTGTTATAAAGAAGGAAAAAATATATTGTTTTGATTAAAATGTTAAACTGTTTCATACAAAGGCTGCGTGTGCATTTTCACCAAATAAATGGAGCAGGATATGGCATAATTGTAAAGGATGCGTCCAATTTGCGAGCCCAAAAGTCAATCTCATTAGGAAAGTGGACCAGGCAATCATTGTACAAATTGTTGTGAGTTGGCAGCTGTAAAACAGTAGGTCACCAATTTATGATATGATTTATTTGAAGCACTGCTCAATGAAACTTCAAATCAAAAACTCACTACGAAGTGTCACACGGTGTATTTTTTACTATTTTTTAAAGTTTTCTGACTTTTCAAATATGTATCTCCCAGGTAGCACAAACAACACTTAGCTCACAGGAAATTCCAAAGAAATTACAAGAATATTTGCAGAAAATTAGATTTATCCTTGGATGGCAATGACTTTGTTGATCCATTTAGTCTTCATTTGTAAAAAATTAATATCATTTTGATATATTTGCTGAAAGCAGAGTATTACGGGGTAGTTGAACTGATATTCTTCTAGATAGCACGAAAAACCCTGAGCTCATCGATTTATTTGAAATTTTAAATCTTAAAAAAAAACAAATATTAAAGGAACTCCTGGAATATTTGCAGTAAATTCGATTCATCCTTGAATGGCAATGGCTTTGTTGGTTCATAAAGTGTTCATTGTGAAAATATCGTTAAAATGTTTTTTTAAAATAAATTATATGACATATTCGTTGAACAAGATAGCACGAACAACTCTTAGCTCATTGATTTATTGTACATTTTAGATCAGAAGTTAAAAATAGAAATCACAAAGTATTTACTGCATATTAATAGAAAATTAGATTCATCCTTGGATGGCAATGACTTTGTTGGTCCATAAAGTATGTATTATGAAAAAAAAATGTTTGAAATATTTTATGAAAGCAGAGTATTGAGTTGAGTTGAATTGAACTGAACGTTTTTACCTTCCAGGCTTTGATTCCTTTGCCCCTTGCCTTGGAAGGAACTTTCACTTCCAGATATCCACATTTCTGACCAACCGAAGGCATTTTGTCCATCTGATGTCCGAATTAGTGCAGTGAGACAGTCACGAACACTTTCTTGGGCAGCAGAAGTAAATCCTGGAGCATATTTGTTTTTTAGTAAATAGTGCTCTGGTCTTCTCTGGAGGTCTTCTGCGCACTGCTTGTTCAATCTCAAAATGTTGGTTTCTCTTCAGGGAGGAGCTGAAGCAGTGGGTTTTCGCCAGGATTTGGTTTACGTTTCCAGATTATCATCAACAATGGGTGTCGAAAGAGAAAGTGCACTGAAAGTTGAGGTTTGTACGCTGAACAGGGTTTCCAAGAATTAGCCCAATTGCGGATATGACTAGTTAAGCTGAACGCTGATTGATGGCGAGATCTGCACCCCCCTCCCCCCTTGAAAAAAAAAAACCTAATTACCACTTCCCGGCTTTTTTGGCACACAACATATCGACAAATAATCGGAGCTTTACTTCTGGACATTTTCACAGATTTAACGCCAGAATTAGCATCGTGCAACTTGGGTTGACTGACTCACAGATGCTCGAAAGTGACCTTCGTAACCTGTGAGACACGAAGTTAACAGGCGGTCTAAGGATGTTAATGTTTATGTGGAAAAAAACAAGATTTTTTTCAAAATATACAGTTTATTTCCGGGAGATTTATTCTGAAAAGAAGTCTAACCAAATCCTGCATGCTCCCTGCTTTAGTTCAGACTGTTTCGCTGTTATGGCAGTTGCTGGTCAAAGAGTCGCTAAAAATGACTCCCACATTTTTGCTTCAAATATTTGAGCAATTTTTAAATTAAGCACTAAAGTTATATCAAGTTTATCGTACGTATATGTAATTGCAAATTCCATCGTGAAGTCATTTCTGTAGTAAATCTTTGAAATAGTTGAAGGTCATGTTACACAATGCTGTTAACAGATCAATATGAGAGTTCTTGAAAAGTATTTAATTGGAAATTAGGTCATTAAAAAGTCTTGAAGAGTCCTTAAATTACCATTAGTTTCAAGTTATTTTTTTATCAAAGCGCTATACATAAATTAATAACTTGGTTACAAACGAGTTGCAACGTCATTTGCAAAAGTCATTAAAATAGTTTAGGTCCATGATTGAAATTATCAAATATTGGAAAATACCCACATCCAAAATACAATCATTTCTTGATTTGATTGATCGTTTCTTCACAAATTTGGCGAATTCTGGGAAAATAAATTGTGGGTAAGATGCTGGGCAACACTGGTTTTGGAAAGTCCTGGCAAATCAACAAATGACAAATAACTGCAGTTTGCAAAGTTACCGCAATTAGCAACAATTATAATTGAATTTGTATGTGAATTTATTTTTCACTTTAGGAGAATAATTGTTTCCGCCTAAAAAACGTACTTCTTATGTGTTATTTATAAACTAGTAAACAGAAATAATTAAAAATGGAGCATAAGTTAAAACGCCGTTTGTAGATATTTCTCATTAAAAAAACAAAGATAAACAGGAAATTTCAATTTTTAAACAAGTGTCTTAGGGGAAAATAATTATTTTGTCTGCGTGGCAAAACTCATTCCGCAATTTTTAGAGCAAGAAAATTTATCAAATGAATTAAATCTTGGAAATAACCTGCTTGTGTAGCAAATTTGTGAAAATCTAAGAAAATTCTTTTCTCAGGTTTGTAAAAAAACAAATTGCTGGATGTTAGTAATTGTCGGTCTATTGACCTATAAATTATTGACCTATAAATGCACTTCTAAATTAAGTTATAGAGTTAATATGTTGCTTAATTGCAGATATTGTGCTATTGCTGCCTGCCTCCATTATTGTGTCTCAAGTAGGGTAACGTTTTGTGCCAGTGTGGTAAATTGCAGAACGGATATTATTATTATGGCATCAGCTACTGGGTAATTTCCAATTTTGTTTGTTTGTTTTATTTCATTTCGTTTTTGTCATGGATTGAAATTCATAAATCAATATTACTTCAGAAGCATTACAACGTCACGCTTTTTCTTAATTTTTTTCTCCTTTGTTTGTCATTTTCCACTTAATCTGACTGAGTTTTAATAATAGTGAAGAATCCTGTACAATTTATTAATTAGCATCTTATTGAGCTTATGTGCTCTTTTGGTTGATAGTATGATCATGGTATGATTAATTTTAATAACTCATTCAACTCAATACCTCCACTGTTATCCATTGTTTAAATTGTTCACTTATTTGAAATTTGTATTCACCCTTTAGGATTGGATGACGTCATTACCACCTTCGGACCCACAATGCATTGGCGTACAAATAAAATGACTCAAAAGTTCAAGTTAGTTGTTTTAGTTTGATTATTTGTCCGATGTCGTAATAGTTTCTCGGCGGAAAGTGCAATTAACCGGGATTACGTGCGTTTTATCAGCGAAAATGAAAATCAGTTCCGGATAACCATCGCATTAATTCGCGTTTCAGGGTGATTCAAAAAGAAATTTAACGTTGATGGTGATTTAAATTGAAGTCCAGTGCTGTATCACGTGTGCTTCGAAGTGTCAAACGTCTAAAATCCAACGAATGAAGATAAATAAGTGATACGAGTCAAAAAGTATAAGAATTTGCTCCATTTGATAAGTTCCCAGTAAGCTGAAACTAGTCGATAGTAAGTCACTGAACAGTTTACATGTACATCAGTACGGTATCACGTGTGCTTCGAAATATCATATGTCAAATGTCTAAAATGGCCAAGAATGCCATGAAACCACTGGCATTCTTGGCAGAGCATACATGCACATAAAGTACGTACATGTGCTTGGTTAAAGTATATTTATCAGACGAAGATGATCAACTCTTCCCAAACGCCCTCAAATATTAATAATGACCAATACATAAAGGACCATCAAAGTTTCATCCCTGGAGGTCTGCCTTGGCCCAACCAGCTCCAGTACAGACATCTAAACTTCAGAAAGAACAACAGCTTCCAATACGGTAAGATTCATTTTTGTAGTCAGTATTACGTGCTATTTTAATAAATCATTTTACGTAAGCAAAGATGCTTATTTTATGCACAATCAGTCATGTACAGAATGTACTGATCCTGATCCTGTCCTGTTTTGAAGACGTCTTTACTAACATCCTACACATTCAGGTCAGACTAGGAAGATTTTTGTAGCCAGTGTTTTTGCATTTTTTTACAAACATTACAAGCCAAAAAAACTAGTCTAGCTTTATTCTGTCTAAGGTAATAATTACACACTTCAGGTTTATGGATATGAGGTCCATTGTGCATTTTTTTATATGTAATCAATTTTCGATATGATTCCTTTATCTGCATTCAACAGTACAGTGTCACCTGGAAAAATACGAATTTGTAATTAAGGATTGGCAATATCATTGCATTCCATTGGTCGAAAAGTGTGGTTACTCTATTTCATCAAAGCTTACGTTTCGGTTTGCTGCTGTATTTTATTAGATAGCTTGGTAAACATACCTGTTTTGAAGACCAAAGTAGCAGTTTGAGCTCCCACTATGCATGGCAGTCCGAATTCACGAGCCACTACGGCACCTGTGGAATAAATGCAAAAATTACAATTGCACTTAAGCAAATGTATGATGTACTCTAAATATTTGAAAAGAATAAATCACCATGAGAAATCAGTCCTCCTATTTCAGTGACGACCCCTGCAAGCATGGGGAAATATGGGCTCCATCCAATGTCGGTTGAAAAGGTGATCAGGATTTCACCTGGCTAAAAAGAATACAGATATTTGTTAAGAAAATTTTGCAACTTTTTGCATATGAACGTCAGTTAAGTAAACCAAAAAAAAATTATGTAGTCTATTTCATTTTATTTTTAGAAGTTCAATATTTTGTAGACCTAGATTTAAAAAAAAACCACTGGTCTTTACCTGAATAGAGTTCACTTCATGAAACGTGTTGATTACTCGTGCTAAACCTTTGACGATTCCCCTGGACACCGGATAACCTGTACACATGTATAACAGAACGAAATTGCAGGATTTTCAAAATCACATGATTTTGAAATTGCATGGATTGTCTTACTAACCAGTAACCTGAGTGGTGCCTTCAAACATAGTAGGATCGTAGTCTATGATCTGTTTCCCAAAGAAAAGTAATTATCAATACCACTACATGTACTTTAATGACTGCATATGGATATTTCATGTAAGTTTAATAATTCTATTGAGTTTACTGGCTTTGGCAGTCCATCAATCATTTCTGGAAATTTCATTCTGTCCATTACGTCGTGTAGTCTAGATCTGTGCTTTGCTCTGAAATGATTGAATGCGTTATTTCTCAGTAAGCCTACATGCAATTTAAAATATTATATTGTACAAAACAGGAACATTGCATGTTGTATCATTGAGCGAAATTTATCATAAAGAATTTAAAATTACTATGCATACATCTTAAGCGGATATCAAATCTAAGGTACATGTGTTCTGTAGTTTAATACCTCCTTATAATGGCTGGTGATCTAGTTTTGATAAAATCCCCAATTTCCTCATGGGTGAAGAAGAAGATCAGTTTTTCATCTGGAATTAGACCTTCCTTGACCATCAAGTCAGCTAGATTGTAATATTCATGCCTATTGTTGTCGTATGCTTTAATCATATTTGACTGAAAGAAGTGGTTTTCAAGAAAAAGTTAGCATGATAAATAGGAAATGTCCAATAATTTACGGAAACATTGGTCTTACTTTGGCTTTTTCTCGACTACAAACAGCTTGCCTACATTGTCTCATTAGCCATGGAAATATTCGCCTTTATTTGAGGAATAAAATGATTATTTCAGTGAAATACCATAAAATTGTACACATAGATGATTAACAAACTTTTTAAATGGCGACATCTGGCTCATAATGGTATTCATGGCATCATCTATGTTTTGCTCAGGCGATATCTTGTAAGACGACAAGTTGTTAACTATTCCCTGAAAGTATTTTATTTTGACTAGTAAAGACTAAATAATGCCTGATTTGTATAGTTTATAAATTAACGGTGTTTGTCCGTACATGTAATACTTTGATGAAAATTTCAGGATTTCTTGACCAAGATAAACAGTCCATCGTGAACTGAAAAGGTTGATAAATGCAGTGAAAATTTTCGACAAAATGGACCGTAGAAAAAAATAAGAACTATTTTCAAATACTTCTTTTATTCCTCTGTGGCCATGGCGATAAAGGAACTGCTTAAAAATCTTTCCACTTCCCTCTTTATTTTGTTGCAACCAGTCAAGAGCTTCCTAAAAATTATGACTCATTAAGATTGTAAACCTTGCCCAAGAATTATTCAAGGGATAGGTCGACTTTACTTCCTGATCTAGGGTTAACTCTTGCGCTGTTGAAATATTTATGAAAAACTATCTAGATAGTAAATTATTCCGTTTGTCACACTTATTAGGGAAATAATAACAGCAAGGTTTACATTGAAGGAATCATTAAAAAGATCAAAGTTTTGGTAATGCAGTGTTTAGCATAATAAATCGAGTGATATTTCATTAAAAAATTGTTAATTATTTACTTCTGAATATAATTAAGCAGGCATACTTTTGTCGTCATTTTGCAAAAATCGCCAGGAGCCATTTCGCTAGTTATGGTTGTGGCCAGTTCCTGCAGAAACACAATTCGCCAAATAAATGTCAAATATTGACAAATTTATAATAACTTTTAAATTAAGTATTTATACTTTATAATAATTTGAAAATGGGCAGCAATGGCATTTAAGTTACCCTAAGACTGAATGGTACATCTCCACTTTCTGTTCCATTCCCACTCCCAACAATTTGGGCAAACTCAGAATACTGATCAGTGGAAAGTTCTGTTAAATAATAAAACAAAATGCTAAGGTTAAATCATTGGATTTTACAGAAAGAGATCCTGATATCTGGAGTCAGTAGGCCTTCGATTGGTATTTGAAAATTTTAACTTCAAGCATAATGAATTGTTCGAATTTTCTCACCTCCTCCAGAAGTGAACATACATGTACTTAAAATGATGTGATTCCAAAAGGTAGACGTGATCAATAGCTGGAAATGATACTTCAGGGCCTTTCATGAAAAAATGTTGGAGGAAATCACTGGACAGAATTCAGAACTGTTGTTTAAAAACCAGTATTGTAAAACATACGTGCATTGGCTTCATCAACAATTTGCCAATTTTCTCATGAGCCTCCATGGCCGTTGTGCAATTACTGGACACAACAGGTTGTTCCCAAACGGCCTTGTCCATTTTCCGAAGAATTCTTTTCCAGAAAAGAGCCCCCTAAAACAAATCTTAATTACAGAATATTTGCGCACATTGTTGTAGATCAACTTAAGAGGAAATGTAGTGAGTTGGTGGACAGATGTGCACAGTTTGTGATGACAGACCTACCGTGATTGCATAAGTGGTCATAGCCAGGCGATTTTTAAGAGGTGCAGCACTGTACCTCTCGTTTGCGATTTTGCATACATCTTCGTCATCTAAAATTCTACCGAATATTCCTAGCTCCCAAGCTTTTGACATAGCCCCTTTCTTTTCCTCTAAAGTCCAAGATTTTTGCTAAATATGCAAAGTACTTGATTAATCCTTTGCACAGTATGTCAGTGCAGAACCGTGAAAGTAACAATAAGGACTCAGCAACTAACCTGAACTCGATCAAACATTGCATGACCATAGAATGAGCCAAAAGTGTCATCAACGGTAGGATCGAATCTGTAGGTATCCACTTTCCATGACATATTTTTCTGAAATCAGGCATTGCACATTAAGCTCATTCAGCGTTATAACGAATTTCGAATTAATATTGACATTAACTTACCATCATAAAGGGTATCATGGATCTCCAAACAGTTGACACTGTCAATGGACCCATTGCTCCTGGCATCACCTCTCTGTAATTAGTGACGCCTTATAATTGAAAACTTGAAAAACAATGTTTCAATCATATTTGTTGTTGAGATTTTGTGTTGTAACATTGTTAGCCTACCCAGCGTTGGCTGTGCTGAATTTCTCGTAATCTGTTCGCATGATGGAATCAAATTCGTGCATGATTTCAAAATCGATCATGGCATTTTCAGTCGTTACTGGACGAGACTAAGATATTGTAAACGGAATATAACTGGATTTAAATCCTTAATTGGGATGAACAATGACATTAGTGTCAGGCCATTCATCGACCATATAATATTATAGAAATTAGAAATTATACATGTATGTATATAGGCAGGCCTACATTAGATAAACCATATACTGTAGTTTGGTAATGTTATCAATTTTTTAATACCTGCAA
>JAQIXS010002875.1:0-20455 GCA_034700785.1 Rossiulus vilnensis
TTCCGGAACGCCGTTCCGGCTCGTAAAAAAGTACCGGAACGCCGTACCGGCGCGTTCCGGCCCCACTACACCACTGGACCACACTGATGAATCTCCAATTCATTATATTTGCGGTGTAAATTTAAGGACAACAAGGGTTTCCATGCACCCCAATGGTAATGGCATAATAAAGCCTGGAAATCAGTACAGTACGTGCTAAGCCCGAATGGTCACAAGATAATCTGTTTTAAATTTATTTGGGTCATCGTGTTTATGTAAGGATTTCTGTTTTGGTTTGAACACAGACCATGCGCATCTTATTCAATGCTGGCTTAAAATGACTCCAGTGATAAACGAATGTTCAACAAAGGGACAAGTTACCATTTTTATAATATTTTATACTTTTTTAAAACTATCTTTAATGATGATTCAACAGATTGTAAGAGCCAATGAATATGAATATGATTTAAGGTTTAAATTTCTTCAGCGTTATTGGTTTTCTATATAATCCTAGGTCTTCCACGCGCACGATATGGAAGATTCCGTACTTAAGATCAATGGTAGACTAAAAACGTGGTAGTATACGTGTATAGTCATTGTAGAGCACGCTAAAGATGTTTGAGATTTAGGGCCTAGTCGACCAATCTATACACACAGAAGATTTCACGTACAAAATACGGGCCCTTTATGTGGGCCTGCGAGCATAATTTGCGATAAATGTGTCAAGAATACCTGTAGAGGCCTGGCAGGGGAGAGGGGGTGTAGACGGGTATGGAATGGGCGTGTCGACAGGTAGGGGCCAATAAATCAGCCCACATTTTACCTAGCTGCATGAGATATGTTGTATTAAGGGGGATACAGATCTTCAAAACTCTTGGCAGGATTTAATTTGTGGGTTCCAATCCTCCTCTTTCTCACGTATACCTTGCTCGCATCATGTCCATTTTTCGAAAATGCCCGAACGTTTTATATATTTGCTTCACCCCCTATCCCCTTCCTCACCCTATATATCAGGAAACGTCATGGGCATCAGACAACCAAATGCCAGAAGACACGTTAGTGCAATGTTCATTTTGTGACATCATAAACTATTGACATGTTTTTTGACGAATATTGCTCTTTTATATAAATTTTTTATCAATAAGAACATACTTAAAAATGTTTTCCATAGTGTGAAGAATTGATTGCATTACACGTCCTAAATTGACACTCTACATTGCATTACACTTGTTGAATTGGTTGATACCATCCATAAAAACACGTTAAGACATGCTTATTTGGCATGCAAAGAATGTGCGCACCGTGAGTTAAGTATGATCTGTGCTTAAAATCGTGAACAAAATAGGGGCAAAGAGTTCAAAACGTGCCAACTTTGCGGCTAAACTTGTAAAAAATAGTTCACCATCATCAGGAGAGATAATGAAGTGTGAATTAGGGGCTTCTTATATAGCCTATTCTCGTTTATGAAGATAACATTCTTTTCGTTTCTTTAGGAGCGTATCTGACAAATTAGTGTATAAATTTGGCAATATAATACTTGTATTAGGAGACGTATGATTATGCTTGCGTAAAACGTATAATAAATTCGATCAGATTGTTATGGTTGAAGCATGAGCAATTCTGAAATCTTGAAAATACTTAGTCCATCCACTGATAATTTGACAGATAAGTAAGCCTAGCCGAATGGGTGCGTTTAAACTCGCAATGCAAACTGTCATTTCAGTAGTTTTTTTAATTAATAGTAGACAAGTGGCGCCATCCTTTGACCCAATGTTACAACAATTCTGTATGTAAGTTCCTGCAGGTGCATTGCTTGCGCGTCCACGATAAATAAAAACGAAAAACTATTTCGCTAATTTTAATGAGGAATAATATTCAAACGATTTATCAGAGAATTTTACTTGATAAAACAATTCAATGTGAAATAAAAATTTAATGTGCATCAACGATGACCATTATACAAGTATGCTTCGCAGAATGGTTGATGAAACGTTGACAAATGTTTTCTGGAAAGTGTTAATTATGAATTATAGGTAAGCTAACGAGTGAAATTTTCTAGCCAAACAAGTTCTCGACAACTGTCCTTTTTCTAAACATCTTTTATGCTGGCGTGTAACGCATAATTGTGTATCATTTATCCTTATTATTTGCGTAAACCTTAAAAAGAGCAATGCACATCAACCATATTGAGTCCCTTGGTCACATTCAGTTTTTGGTAAAATCATCAAATTCAGAGCACATGAACGTTAGCGTCATCTTGTGGGGTGCAAGCACTTCGTTTCTTTAGGTTCGAAATGTAGTCCAGTTTGGGCTCGTATCGCGTTGTATATCAGGGGGTAAGCTGGTGAAATTGAGCACGAACATTGCGCAAAAACACAAATCAAGTTTCTCTCACCTTGATTAACCTGCAATTTGCAGATTTCTATCAACTACGGTAAATGTTATTATAGCCCTCATTAAATTCCGAACGTGCATGCGAATCTGCAATCTAGAAATCGGAAATTGGGAAAGGTGTGAATATCGGGCCCATCGCTAATTTTCCCATTTTTCATTGGCGCCTGCCCAATTGGTCCAGATTTTGAAACGGTTCAGATAAGACACCTCGCGTTTCAGTTTGGCTGCTTTCACAAGTGAACCCGAATAAAAAGCTGCGCAAAGAAATTGTACAAGCGCTTGATTTGGAGCGCACTTGGTGGGTTTTGTGCAAGGACGCGCTGACAAAAGTTTTATTGTTTCGCTAGATTTACATGACGTTGTTCGGAAATTAATTTCCCATGGCAGTTAATAAACTCTTATCAGTAACGGAATGCAAAACGAAAGCGTCAGCGAGTTTCTTAATTGCATCACCAAACGCCAGAGCGGTTCAGCAGCGCCATCTATGAGGCGATCGATGCAACGCGTTGGATGGCGTCAATTTCGATGTTGGATCGTAAAACGTATCCAGGTAAAATAAGATTGCTGTGTCCATAAGCGATAATTGAACAATGATATCACATTGATGTTTGACGTCGAAAGGTACGTATCTAAGAATGTGGCCATAGACTTATTTATTACGGTGATATCCAAATGAACCAATTTTGAATTTGGCACGAGTTTGGTCTCAATAATCCAGTGGGTCCATATCTAACACCATCCGGTGATCCTAAACTGAGCCACACATTAGAACCTATAAACTGTGTCTGGGGCCTAAAGTAAAGTAGTGGATTCCCTATTTCCGACAATTCACACCTCTATTTAAAACCCAGAATTATTTGTTTAGAAATATCACTCATGAAAGGTATTTTTTTTAAAAATAAGACAACAAATAGACTGCATGTTATGATATTTATACATGCAAGTTAACATTTTCAAAAGTTTGGTTTACACTATTCGTTATTAAAGAAACACCATAGGCAAAAAAATTGATCGCAAAAATCAGACATTTGCCTGCTGTTCCACAACATTATGCTCACAAATATGATACATAAAGGAGACGTTGGAGGCGATTTTTTTGGAAAAATAAACCACATGGAATTTTAGTCAATTTGTTTTTAAAGAAAATTTTATCGCATTTTTTTGCGCTAAACATGTGCGATTTTCCTTAAGTACTGCCCTTAGTGCTGCACATTCACTTTATTTGACTTTATTGCACTTTATTCGAAATGCGCTCAGCGCGGCACCATCCTTCGTGCATCAGTGGAATCTCACCATTTAATTAGTGCGCCATTTGTTTTCGTCTGATTAAGCCAGATGTCGCTCGAGGATGGGTGGGCGCAACTACGAGTTGTCATGGCGGGAACGCGTTGCGTGTGGATACAGCCATACGCGATAAGCAAGAACGCGTGCAACGTTTGTTTAACAGATTATTGATATCGGTTTTAACGATAACTTAATTGAATCGACGCAGTAAATAATTTTGAACCTTTTTATTGATGCTTTTTGGAAGTTTGATTACATTAACGTATGGAAATAGTTTCCACTGTACATGATCACGTAACATGTTCAACATGATAACACGATCAAATGGCATAAACAAACACATGTACCTGCTATGCTGATTATGATCACTGCTAGGCCTAAACTGATTTTCAATCATAATTTGGTGGACTTTTATTTTAAGGGAGCGTTCATAAATGACGTCATGCAAAAACCCCCTATTTTTGGACATTATCGACGGACTCTCCAGTGGCGTAGCCAGGGGAGGACACACCGGGCCCGGGTTCCCCCCCCCCCCTCCGAAATCTTCATGATTGATACGAAAGTAATATATCACAAATATATTTTTATTATATTTTATCAATTATGCATGTTCTTTACATACAATGTTGTCATTAGTATAATTAATGATTTAGTGAGGATTATTTAGTATGATAATCTTTTAATGATTTTTCGCCTTTTTCACAAAGCTGTCTGTGCCCTCCCCGAAACCGAATCCTGGCTACGCCACTGGGTCCCCCCCCCCTAAAAAGTGACGTCACTTATGAACACTCCCTTACATGTAAATACCCGTTATCTAGCACAGCAATTCAAGCCATTTTCTCCAAATCCATGCTGGTCCAATGGCTTGGCCATAGTTCAGAAAAACGATGCTGTATTTACAGCGTGTCTCAAAAATGAGCGTATACAAGATGTCTTCAACGATACATTAAACTTGGGGACAATAATTTTTCTTCGTGTCTAAATTCATTGCGCGTTTCTAACCTCTGGGACTAGTGAGTTTGACCAAAGCGGCATTCGTACCTTTGGTCCAGGCGATGTAAAAAATATTACCCCCGTGCCTTAGGCCGCGAAAACATTTGCCTTAATGTTCCCAGTGTCGTCGTCTTTAAATAGGAGGCACTAAATTTTGATAGTAACTGCCCCCTGTCACAACAGAATCGCCACAAAGCGCACCAGCAGCAGCGATGGTGGGAGAGGTAGCGAATGCGGGTGAGACACGGGGACAATCCGGAAATTCTCAGAATTTCGTCTCGTTTTCTGCGGTGGAGCGTCATCACTATTGACAGTTCAAAATATTCCATCTAATGTGTGACACCTCGATGATGAGGTCTGCTCTCTGCTAGATGCAACTTAGCTAACTTTGTTGGAGATGCCCAAGACGGTTACTTTTAAAACCGGCCCTGTGATGTTCAA
This sequence comes from Rossiulus vilnensis, assembly GCA_034700785.1. Lineage (NCBI taxonomy): Eukaryota > Metazoa > Arthropoda > Diplopoda > Julida > Julidae > Rossiulus > Rossiulus vilnensis. Next base: position 5,092 of record JAQIXS010002875.1, read on the forward strand.
GGAACTCGGCAGATATTCTCATTAAATGCATAAAGATGTCTTTTGGTGTCTTTCCATCATTCTTTTATGTGACAAGCATCATAAAAAGGGAAAAAACAACAGTCATCAATCTGAGGGGAGAACTGGTTGAGGAGGCGACCGAAAGGAATGTGTGCATGTCCACACTGGGGCCTAATGGACGAGTCAATGCCTTCGGATATATCTCATTATTAGAATACGGAGAATCTTAAGTGGACTTTGAGTGGCAAACGTTTAAGGAGCTAGGGCATCGTAAAAAGAGCAATGAATGATGTCCTATATGGCATTTAATACCTCAGTGGGCCACGCTGTTTGCATTGTAAAATTTATTTACAACGATTAAAAAAGGTTATTTCTTTGCGGCAGAGTAGCTGTACATTTGGTTTACTTTGGCATTTCCAAGAAGAAATACATAGATATTTTTACTAATGTATCATCTTGGTTAAGATTTATGGATTGTCATATTAGACATCAAACGACCTAAATTTAGTAGCAAATAGTAATTTGCAAAGAAAACCCGAAGTTGTTTTTGTCTGAGGACAACGCAGTATCTCCAAAATATACTGCGAAAATATAAATATATTTCTAACTTTAACCTCAGAAATGTTCACGAAATGTTTGAGAAACAGTGGGGTAGAAGATAAAAAAAAATTTAAGGGTAGCTACCAATTCTGTTTGGCCTCTGCACAAACATCTGTATGGCCTATATATTAGCCATACAGGTGAAGGTAAATACAGTCAATTACGAGATGTTATGAAGGACATTGTGGCACGCGTGCCGAAGATTAGCTACTACTGCACCGGCAGTACATTGGTGTGCAGCAGTGTTGTAAAGTGAATATACATGTACATTTAATCGTTAAGTTACAAATTTGACAGAAGACAAGTGTTAACTTTGTGCAGACTTACGATATCATAAGTAATGAACGGTTGTCACTTGCCTAAAAGACGTCTTCTCGTTTCATGACGGATAACTTTAACTCTAGTGAATCAACTTTTGCAACTTCAGTTATTTCAATTTACAGCAGTGTACTTTGTTGAAATTTTTAAAATCAGGCATGCATGATTAAAATGTTACTCGTGTGCTTCATTGTTAAAATAATGGCGCTATACTATTAGAAAACTGAAAACAAGTTGCTTTCGTACAGTGAGTCTCGTGTAAATAATATAGTGTACAGGCTTCAGTATGCTGTCAATGGGTCAATACGACGTTCACGTTCAGTCTGGTAAATTCTACGGAAGGCCATCTTCTAATTCACCATATCGATCGCCACACCCAATTCACAAATTTTTGAACAAGATGGCACTCAGAGACTCGAAAGCTTAGACGTTTCGAAAATATTTAAACTCATGAAACGTTTGTTCAAGCTTTCATTGTTTAGCAGTTTCGTGTAGTATACACACGGTACACACCTCGTGCCGTTGCCCAAACGCTTGATCCGTACTGGTTGCTGCATGGTCAGCGAGGAAGCCAGAAACCCTCATTAAGGGTAATCTGAACCTCGTTATAGCCTCACAATAAAACTCGTCTTGTCATTAATTGCTTTCTTGTCTCACAGCACCTTGTTGTACGGCAACTTGTACCTGCCATTCTTTACGTCCGTGCCCTGGGCTTGGGTCTTCTCGAGAAGATGGAGAGAGGCCAGGGTGGTGCAGAGGGTGCTAGTCAGTAAAGTTAGAGATATATAGTGGGCTCCCAAAACCGTTTGTCCTCAGGTGGAATGGTGATAGCGTATGGCGCCATCCTTTAGTTCCTTCGCGTGCACTTTACCAACCTTTTAATTGTCCCCACTTTTTTATGCGTTGCGAGGGTCATCCACGAGGCCCGTTGGTGAAATTGCCATCAGCCCTCTTGTTCAGGTTACGTTTCATCCCAGTCCTTGAGCACAGGTGAGCACTTTGGGCGCGTGCACCAGGTCCTTGACCATTTCTCGCTCATGTAGATGATGATGATGATGGCCATTTGGGGGGCTGTTGGGGTGTTCGAGGGGCGCGTTGGCGACTGAAATCCACGTGTTTGGGGAATGCGTAAAATTTTTGTGACAAGCTAACGGAATTCTGTCTTCCTAATGGCCTCATTTAAAATTGACTTTTATAGGCAATGGCGACATGGCCTCCAAATTCGTGGAAGGGGCTTACGACGGTCACCTGTTGTCCAAAAACGCTGGTAAAGCACATTAGTAAACAGCGGGTCGTCTCATTCAAGAAAAACAAGGTGGTCTTCGACTTAAATGTCCAGGGGGCTGGCATTTTTCTTCGCGCCATTAACATGTTTGGCTTTTAACAAAAGGACATTAATGGTAATGATAATTTCTGAAATGAGACAGAACTCCCGCGATTATGACCCGGACAAAGAAACTTGTAGAAGAATAGTATGGCACGTGCGTTTTTAGTTTTTTGTGACCACAGCTAGTTGAGAAATTTTCTAAAAAATCATAATTGCTACATTATTATTCGCGTTAATTGTAGCAAGGTACCTTTGAGAGAACGCGAAATGCTAAATCCTAAACATTTCTCTATTCTATAAAAGGTCAGTCACACAAATAATGCCAGAAATATAAGGTGCGATGATATGCATGCACAGTGTCCATTGTTTTGTTTGTTGGGCTCAATTTTATCTTCACATAGAAATTACGTATTTTATTGATCATGTTAAAGTTTCATCGAAATTCTTACATGTGTATGTATCCTACATATGTGATGAAAGAGGGGTGATGTAGCTATTGCTGCAAATAAACTAAAGCAACGCCATTAGCCTCACATGTGACAGGTGGATGACAGAAAACGCACACTTTGGGTTTAATAAATTAAAATAAAAGTTCTAACATTAAATAATCATTTATCGTCAAAGTATTTTTTTCTTCCTATACCGTACAAATTTTAAATACCTCGCACTGTACATTGTACATGTATATCTGACGTCCAAACAGATGTGTCGCTTACATGTAAGCGTTGAGTTGACATTATTACCTCTAAAATACTAGTATTGTTGTACAATTTATCAATGTCTAGATGCAGATTTTTGTAGTTTTAAGCCGCTAGACCCAAAAGGATACCCACCATGCAAAAAAATTGTTCAAACGTGTTTGCTTCATTAATACGCATGGAATTGGTCGTCTACTATGGTTTGATATACATGTACATGTATTTTGTATAATTTTAAAATGTCAAGCTTATTTATGAAAAACTAAATAAACATGGGAAAAACTCCATTATTCATCCTCCGATGCCCATGTTCCGGAGGTTTCATTGTGGGGGAAATCCCATTATCGGTGATTTTACATGCTTATTTTTTTTTTCTAATAAATAACATATTATTAATGGAACATTTTTAAATTAATACAAAATATATCAGACTCTAGTCGACGACGTATTCTATTCTAAGGAAAATGAATTTAAGAATTTAAATGTGCAAATAAACATTTTTACATGATGAGTATTTCATTTGGGCTCTTTTTACTCTGCATTAAATCCTTGACTCAATGGTAGCTTCTTGAATCCAAGTTGTGCCATATCAAAACACGCCATTTCAAATGGTTCTTGAAACTCCTGCCAAATTCCACCTGCCTTAACATGGCAGTAAATTGTGACCACATATCCGCGTGATGGGCGTCATGCTATTCAATTGCGCGCCTAATCTTGGCCCTATCGACACGGATGGATATTGTAGTCGGATCTTAACCAGATCCTCACGCATTCGTATATGCGTGCACGTTATAAAAGAGAGGACCTTTTATCTTGACATTGCGCATACGCGTGTACAATACCGGCCGCACGCCTCTTCCTCGTAGCTCTAGGTGAGGACGGACCTTTATGTATGCGTTCGAGATTATCTCGATGTCAACGGGAAATTTCTCACGGAGGTCGCATTTTACAGTCGGCCAAATCGTCGTTCCGATCGCCTATCTCCTCGCCCTTCTCCTGTAATCTGCTGCCCTATAAAAGGGACCGATCTGTCCGTTTCATAGAAAGCGAGGATAACGTCGTCGTAAGGTTGCGCGACACCTCATTTGTATGAGCGTAATCTTTTCTGAACCTTTTAAATGCTGTGAATTATAAGCAATACACGATATCTTATTACCCTTTGGGAGTTTCACGACACGCAGTCCAAACTGCCCTCTTCCTCCATTGCTACAGGTTAAATTAGAACGTGAAATACAGCACGGACTTAAGGACGGTGTATTCGCACGTGAGCTGTTGAGCTTAATTTCGTTTAAAGGTGGTATTTTTCAGCCCACAAGTGGCATCGAGGGCCAACCTCAAAATATTGGTGCCCTCTCTTTTTCTACTTTCCAATATTTTGCCTTTAAAATGTCTTTTCATCGACAAGGCTTAGTATCATTGTATATATTCTCATGAGTGAAGTAACACTTCTCCCTCGTCTATCTCCAAGCTGACTTGTTAAGTTCAGACAAACTTTGAAAGTTTTGTCAATTTCTATGCAGAGCCCCTAATACAACTACAGTGTAATGGATAGGGAAACGCTAGCAGAATGAAACATGACAAATATTTGGCCAACGTTCGAGCGACTTCTGCGAAGTTGAAGTTTAATGAAGCGCCAAAATCTGCCTTCTGGTGCCCACATTTGTATAATAGTTCTTTGGTATCAGTTTAGTCAGTCGTATTATAAATGCCACCTTTCCTATTTACTTTCCTTTTAACAAAACGTCACCCTCTCCGGTTGGCCCTTCACCCCCTGATGGGCTTATATATGGGTCCAAATCCCTGCACGGTCTATGTTGGACTCCGCGGGGGATATTTTACAGGACGCCCTTCGCCATTATTTTGCTAGAATTCCGTGTCACCGTACTATATAAAAGTCCCATTTCACATACATAAAAACGTCAATTTTACAAAAGTATAATTCAGATCCTGTTGTATATACACGTACTGTGTATGTTTTCAAGTGCCATATTTTAGGATGTTCTTTCTCCTTCCCCTCTACCCAAACAAGTACCCTTTCCATAATGCATGCGTTGTGCACTTTAGTGTACTTGCTCGGCCACCTTGAACTGTCTCTCCAAACTGCAAGAAATAGTCTTGCAGTTTGGAGGGACAGTTGATGGCTACCAACGGGGCATGGACTGGGAACAATATATTGCGACTTCATAAAATGCTTTGTGTTGATAAATATTTGTTTTGCTGCTGAATGGATGACCGCTGTGGTCTTCATATGTTTGAAGCAATATAGAAACCGTCTTGAAAGCATGTAAAAGAAGGGGCTGGCTTGAGGTGGAACAAGTTTGCGATCAATCTAGATTCATTCTCAAGTGTGGTCACCTTTCAGGGGCTTTCCAACCTTTCCAACTTTCATGGTAGCCCATTTATGTTGTGCTAGTAGTCATTCTGCAGATGATGCTATACAGCTATAGCATTATATAGTGCTGCCTTTTGATATTCATATTCATATACATGCATATACAGTGTATTTGCCCATGAGGGTCTGCTTCTGTTCTGATTTAAAACTTCCCCAGACTAAATATTTAAGTGACCAATATTAATCAATGTGTGGCAATCGCTTGCAGCCACATTTCCTTTCTAAGCGTCTTTCTGTGGTACTAATTGTGACAACATAAAATTGAACTTGTATGGAAGTGAAGCATATGATATATTGATATCAGGATGCAAATTTCTCTTTGTCCAAATGTGTAATCTCGACTCTCGAGACAAAACTAATTTTTAACATTTATTCTTTATTTATTTTTAGAAACATGAGAATTGCAGAACAAAATACAGGCCAGGCTTGTTGTTTTAACATCTTTGGCTACAGTGTCATCACTTTCACTATCAACAGTATCCGATCACCATCATTATCGTCATCTTCATCCCCGCCATTATCATGCGTAATCGATGACAGAGTCATTAATCCTCCTGATTCAGGTAAGTTCATCCTTTACTATAATCTTTTTATTTATTTTTCACGCTGACTTGTGCAAAAACGGATAAGTTGTTATCTGGCACATCATTTGGCTTATAGTTCGTGCCATTTAGTCATAACTGACCAACCGTTCAGTCAACCACGAAATTAAATTAGTTTCAGCGAAATTGAAGTTTTCTGCTCAAGTGCCCCTGCATGCGCTGCAGCATATGGCTGGAGCTGAGAATCCCGTTCCTGTCTGGATAATGAAAAATCAGTCGAACGTGGTTGTGATTATATTGATCGAACCAAATTTGGCTATAACGATATCCACATTGCAGTTTTGATAAAAGGGGTCGTATTTTCCATTTCGATATTTTAATTAGCGAGATCGCATTCATTAAGTTTCTTATTCATCTGAGGACATTATTGCCATAGGTACTAAGATAAATGATATTGAATGATGCAAGTTTGGACAGTTATAGGTGGAAACCCTCTACCAATTATCGAACATCAGAATTAATTGCGGACAGAAGGTTAATTTGTAACCACAATTATTCCTTAACATGCGAGCCTGTAATAATTAACCATTATTATCCTGGGCGTGAATAACGCCAGGTGAATTGCAGTACGTGCCAACAATAGCAAAATGCATTGAAGAAGTCAATGGAATACTTCGACCTTGAAACGCTCTAATCATACTTATTATGCCCGCAGAATACCCCCATAAATGCTGATAAATATGTAGATGGTGGCGAATTAACATGGGTGGAGCTACCGTATATCATTGATCATTTATCACTTCTAAAAACCGCACGACTTTTTGTTTTCAGCGATAATGCAAATAATATAGATTTATCTGCATTATGTTTGGATAGTATAATTTATTTATGTTTGTTATGAATAATAGAATGTTTGAAAGGTGAGAATAACTGTTTTATTCAATAATAGATGTTAATACATGTATTCCGTTTAGATTTAATGCAAAGTATAAATGGCTACTCATGATACAGGCAAACATGTTACAATATATAGTAGAATATAGTAGGTCATTGTTTTTACTTATAAGCATTTATACAATATAAAAAACTTTTAATCGGTTACAATTGCAATCTCATAGGTACTGTCCAATGACCAGACAAGTAAAATAAAAAGTTGGTAAATGTGATCATTCTCTATCAAATGTCAAATGGCACTCGCTGTTGGAAATCAGATGCTGGGAATCAATTTCTTATCTAAAAATGACATGAGTGAAGACAATCTCTCATTCTCAAGCTTTTAGTTACTGTTTTTTTATTTATTAAGAATGGTTGGGAATGGTTAGGCCTCGCATTATCGAAATGCATTAGATCTCTGTAAACGTTTTTGCATGCGTTTGCGATCGTATATATTGATCATGTAAATCCTGAAGGTTTTGATTGCTTTTAGATTGCTCCAGATGTATCAGGGATTTGCCTTTGATACCGGGGTTTAAAACCACATCAAATAAACGTTGGGCTTGGGGATCAAGCTTTAATTGATGGTTTCATCCCCGCCATCTGCTGGGGATTTCCCGAGCTCCGTAGGTGGTATATTGCCACCTAAATGAATGTTCAAAGGACCGATTTGGCCCATCTGAATTGTACTTGTCACAAGTACATTGTCAGGGGGTCGCATCGGCGATTTATTACGGCGCTCTCTCGCCTTGCGGCTAATTTCCATCCAAAAATGGACTACAATTAGTCGTAAGCGGTTGCAGGTCCTTTGTTCCCGAATTGGTTTATGGAGCGCGGCGCTGGCTGCATGCTGCGGCGTTTATTGTTTGCGTCCGAAATCTGTTGGGACCAATTGGGTTACGTTTCAAAATTATGCATTTTTATGCGATTGTCCTCCTCGTCCACAAAAGGGAGCATCCTATAGCACGCGAATCTTCTTCACTCATACGCACATAAGGGTGCTCCTAAGGCCTGACCATCGTAGAGGGGACTGATGCAATAAAGGGATATATCATCATACATGGCTTTGCGTGCGTGTAGCCCTGTGTAATAGATATGAAAGTTTTTTTCTTAATAAGATAAAACCATTCAGTATTTAGAGCTCAACATTATGCGTGTTGAAAGGATGACCTGCAAATTGATAGAAGAATGTTGTACTGTGACCATGCAGCGTTGTTCTTTCATTTGGTCACAAAATAGCGTTCAAGAGCTACACACATGCTCATGTAGGCATGCAAAATCATAATGTCTTTCAGTTATTACGTCATTGATTACTAGTTTTGAATTTTGAAGACTACATAAATGGCTACATAAATTATTCTTAAAGCCATCAACTTACAATCAATGTCCAATTGAAGAGATGATGATGGCAGTATTCTAAAATTAAAAATCATACATGCGTCGACAAAGTCAAACCTCAGCACATGCAGCATTCCTCTTTAAGACTGAGATAAAAGGATGCCCACCATACAAACATTGACTCCTATATTTTTGCTTCAAATACTTGTTATAATTGATATATTTATTATTTCCGTGCAGGATTGGTCGTCCACTAACGCCTACGTTATTTTTTTATAATTTGAAAATTCCCAGTTTATTTATAAAAAGATAAAAATAAAAAAAATTGAGAAATCCGTTACGCGATCTCCAGAACGGTTCTTATCAAGTGTATGTATTTTTTTAAAAATATATTTCCAAACCATAAGATATAACGCAGACCCTATTAGACGACCAATTCTACACGAGGAAAAATTGTAGCAATGTGACAAAAGTTTGAAGCAAAAATATGTTAGTACTTTTTTAAATGGTGGGCATCCTTTAGGGTGGGCCTAAACTCAAGTTCGATCGTTCTGAAGCATGTACGCTGGTACATGTATCACACGACACTGACAGAACCTGTTTCGTTTTTGCTAATTTGACTGCTGGCTATAAACAATGCGGTTTGAAAGTTTCAATACGTTCGTTCTCGCTGAAACCTTGTCAGAATTCGATACCCTTGCCATGGCTCGCGTGAGGCTGTGCCATAGGAGGTCTACTCTCAATCATCGCTGATTCAATTTCGTCGATGCATGGGCTGATTGGTAGGACCTCATTTGCATGTTCCGATAAAATCCCATTTTCATCCACACTTGCTTTGCCCGGCTGAAATTCGATCCGCGCATGCTGGTGCGCCGAAGAATGTGGCCCACCCCAAAGAGAAACGTCTCCCTGCTTTAATACGACTGCGAGTTATATCTATTTTCACATTGTGCCGATTTTATCATTTCTCCTTGACTGATATATGTGCGCAATCTCGGTTGCTGATGCTGGACGGGGACCCCTGCATCGCCCTGGCTGTCACTCAATGGTCGGTCAAGCTCACGCACAGTAGGGATATTATGCTGACCCTCTTGAGCTACTCACAGAATGTACTTGCTCGAGCACACGCAGGGCACCACTGTGCCTCTCGTCTCCAGTTCGACGAGGCCCGGGGTCTGGGCTCCTCGGTTCGGACCCCACGTTTTCCTGCTGGGATATTTACATTTGTCCCATTGTGGTGACACAATAAATATGGAGGAAGTGCGACGCTTGCGCTTTGAAATGGATAGGCTACATGCGCGATGGCCGATATGCTCCTTAGAGGTTTATGGCTCATGGAGCACGCTTCCCTGGTGGCGAGTTTTCTCAAATTTGGATGTTTGTAGTCGGGTTTCGGCTTTTACGCGGAAGTAGCCACAAAATAAAACCGCTTACGATTTGCAAATTAAGGATTATATGCATATTCTAATTGTTCCAGAAGCATTTCGCATGCATGTTTAAAGGGTGTCAAATCATAACGTAGTGAGAGCCAGACTCCCCCAATTACTTTTTTTTTCAAGCTTAATAAATTTTTGGAACGTTCCACACCTTTTCGTGGTGAGGAAGCAATTGGGCCACCCCTAGGCCCAGTGAAGAGAAAATTGACCGTGACAGCGCTCAACAACGCTAATTAATGTATGTGGCACATAACGCGTTTTTGGAAAAAGATCGGAAGAGAAAGTTTTTTTCACTAAGTGGTCGTTTCCGCTTTGGAAATTAAACGTCAATGGTGTACGCTATGCTATCTGTTTTCGAGCTATCTATGTTTTTAACATAACTATTCAATTTTTCCCCTCTACTGAAAAGTTGATTTGTTTGGCACTTGATATGTTATGGTTTATCAACTTTCACTTATTACGATATATTGTAAGATACACTGGTCTCCAAACTTGGGATGAACTACACAGCAATAATCTGCGTGAGGAAGCCACATAAAATCTATGTGAACATCACTTGCTTTTCATTTGACAAAGTTATTTTAATTAAACAAATACAGTTATGTCCTTTATTAACACTATTCTTGCATAATTGTGCAGCATAGCCGTTAGATTTAACAACATGTTAGATTTAAATAAAATGTACGTTTGAAAAACTTAATTGCTTAGGACTTAAGTTCTTGCATTTTGACCTACAAACCATCGAACATTCAGGAAATACATGTATTCAACTAAATCAAATACATGCATAGCGTCATCTAATAAAGACGTTATTTTTCCGCGCAATAAGTCATTTTGCATGGATGAAATTGCCCTCTGGCTTTTCCAAATCTCGTGTCATTGTTGGGACCAGCGTCCATGGTAAGCCACCTTTGTCCAAACCTTTTATTACCAATGTTGGTTTTCCGTCACGTTAGAGCAATTGGTGAACAATATGGCGGAAGTAGGGCCTTTTGGTTCCAAATGGAAAGTGTACATAAACAGTGCGGACCTTCTGAAATGGGCCAGCAGTCATATTTCACTCGGGTTGGCTGCCAAGACATGCATGAAGGACCGGGAGGAGACGAGGTACACGGCTGCCATGAAAAGGTCGTTAATAGCCGTTTTAAGACCTTCACCACCACCACCATTAGAAGCTAATAAACGGAAAGGAGAAAATAATTGTCAACGAGCGATGTTCACAAACGAGTGAGTCCCTCGTTCGCCCATTATCCCCCTCTTCGGTTTTTTTTCGACTAAAGGTGCAGCAGACCATGATGGCAGCAACCCTTGGGGCCATGCATCATGACGGAGGGCCCGCATGGAATCATTCTGTTTCGATGCTTCATCTTGCAGCCGGTTCTAGACGTGTTGAAACAAGTTAATGGTTCCAATAGATTTGGCCAGGCCTTGCTACGATCATCAAATACATTTTGGTGATTGAATAATCTACCCACCAAGTAGTAATTTCTGGAGTGAACGTGGTGAAACTCGATTAGCAGTTCACGTGCTACAGAAAGCCGCAATAGAACTTGATTACAATTTTGTTCCCGGCCTGTTCAAATTGCAAATAAACGATGGCTATTTTTAGATGATTATTTGTTTTTGTGAGAGATGATTACCCCCAAAACTGTTATCACATAACAAAGTTACGCAAATGATATTTCCATGTATCATTATATGGGCTACATTGTCCATGTAACACAAAGCTAAATCACATTTCTCATCATATAATATTTAGATCACAAGTGAGAAAGTTAATCATCAGTATACATGCATAGGAAACAGGAAACTTTCTTTACTGGAACTGGAATTACATTATTTTGCTTTTCTTAAATAACATGATTCAGCATGCCTACATTACTGCCTCACGTATATAAAAATTTGAAGAAAGGGAATCAAATGAGGTGTGTTCTTAATTTTTTACGGTTTCGTAATTACGTTGCCGTTTCAGAAACAGGGTAAATAGGGATCAACTAAAATCTTCAACTTTTTATCCATGGATTTGTCTATACAGTATATGGATGAAGTTTATCAAAATTGTAACTTCAATAACAAGGGAAGGGAACCAAAGGCGTCAAGTTACAGCCTGCCCTAGTGATTCAGCTGCGCAATCACCTGGTTTATTTGTGGATTCACCTCCTTCGGTTAACTGCTTATCAGGTGCATCCGTTAAGCTAAGCTGGTTTGCTGTCAAGCTTAAGGTAGTACCACTCACGCCCTCTATCCGCAGGTGAGAGAAACCTATTTGTCCATTGTCTTTGAAATAGCAGTTTGAATGGACTTTTCTTGCTCACGATTCCTTGGAGGATACAGACAGTTGTTATTTTCTTCAAGTAAATGTCGTCCCGTGCGGAACACGTAAAATCACTGTGATAGCTCGCTTAATAACTTTTTTCTCGTTACACACCCTGTAGGGAGTTAGCTCAAGCGCACGTAAACCATGATTTTGGCCTATTGCTCTTGCACGATGCCAAAATATGCGCGCTTGAGAGGATTCATAACGCGAATCACGACGGGGTCTAGGGTGTCATCCTACGTGATAAATTATACTTGCAACTAATTATAAGTGAAGCTCCGCCAGCCATTTATGCCTTCCATTTTACGAGCCATGGCTCCGATATGGTGGAGATCAGCGATAAACTCCCCAACCAAAACCTCGATTACCTTTTTCAAATTGTTCCTGTATGTGTTTCTTATGCTCGTCACGTGATTTGTTGGTTGGGTTTTGGCATGAGAAATCCAGTTCAAGTGATATTCATTTAGGTCCAAATGGTGTCATTAAGCTGCGTGATATTGCTGCAAATCTTTGAGCAAAATTCCTCTCTGGACATGTAGATTACGTCACGCAAGTAACTTTGTGTGCTTATGATGCTAAAGTGCATACTGTATGTTTTTTGTCTAATGTGAAATGCTTCTCAAATATACTAATTTATGGTATTCACTTAAACCAATGATTTTATTTAACGTCACTTGTCGTGTTTTTTTTAATTGTTTTAAAATATACATAATTCCTTTTTGATATTACGTAACTTTGTACTGTATGTAACTGATGAGCACCAATGTGGATTTGCCTGTGGTCTATGTTCATCTTAAAATATTTTTCAATAGAAAACCAAACCAATTAATTTAAATTTGTTAAACCTTGCCCATGATAATATCCCTTAATGTAGTCTAGATTTTCAATGATGCATGTATCTGCATTTTTAAAAACAGAAATCAGGTCTAAACAATCAGCAGATACATGTATGCTCATGATTTTCAGCAAAAAAAAAAAAAAAAAACTCGACAACTATAATTTAGTCTTTCCTCTACCCTAATGTGCACGTGATATATGGCCGTATATGTACAAATAGGGGCGTTAAATAATCTCCAATAATCAAACAACACATGTAACTGAAACGTTGCAAAAGAGTGGAATATTAATAAAATTATCTGACATCTTATCTGATGCATCAGGGAGATTCCACCCTGACACAACATGAGCAGTGTATACTGTACCTTGTATTTGCATGACTACCTTTATAAAGACAGGTCAGTTTTGTCACAATGCCGAGCAGTGCGATAAGCTATTGTGGAATTTAGAATTTTCGAATTTTAAAATCATTTTTAGGAAATATGAATGATCAAAACGCATGAACAATTCTAGCAATTTTGCTACAGTACCAGTACATAGAGTATGTAAATATGGTATATAGTATGTCATCATGTGTCTATATCAAATCAAAAAAGAACTTTAAAATTGTAATATTGCGTTCATGTGACTTGGTATATAGTTAATAATGAACCTCGGGCATGTGAGTGCAATTTTTAAATTTCGTTGAATGGTGACAAGGTTTGTGAGCCGTGGTATATCCCATATACATGTACCTGCATAAAAGGCCATCCACAAAGGACGAGCATTAAGAAATCTACTTTTTCACCCCTGCCTGCCTACGTCTCCCAACATGTATTTCCAATTTCCATATTAAACGACCTAAAGAGACATCCTACTTACGTTTTATTTTGTGCACTAGTAGTCACTATTGACAGGTTTCACTCTTCTCAGGAAGTTTTTTTGACATCCGAATGTTCAGACGCTTATCCCTTAAGATGTCTTAATAATCACGCCTGCTTAATAAATAAACCACTTAGGTCTCCCTTGGTGAATGGCAAACACTGCAATCAATATAGTAATGCGCGTATGCATGTGTTCAGGGGCACATTAGGTAAACGTCTTCGACGAGCTGCATCGGTATCGTAGGTCAATGGAATTTTAGAGTTCAGAAAACTCTTCATGGAAACCACGCGAAGGGCTAAGCCGTCAATAGCTGGACACCCAAGTATTTCTCATTTCCGTTTGCATTACTGGAAATGAGATAAGCGTGATTTGGCATCTCGCGAGATGGGTCTGCTCCTGTGAAAGAAGCCACCAAAAGCAATTTCGAATTCATGCATGGGTAATAAGCCTATTCTACACGGGTTATGCGAGGCTGTGAGCTTTTATAGAAATTATTTTATAATTTGGATAATTTTACGTTAAAGGCCATTACGAGGATCATTCTCAAACTCTAAAATTAAAAATGCTCTTAAACTTCATTAACTTGAAAAAATAATGCAGCTCATTGTTTTAACTTACTTAAACGTCTCTTTTACATACATGCATAATTTAACACGTGCATAATTTACAAATCAACGAATATATACATGGAAGTTAGAAAAGTTTTTATAAATTCGAGCCGAAGTTATTTAATTCATTGAGGTACAGTGTATGTTGTGCGCAACAAAACTTTCTGTGTGCATACATGTTTATAGCATATGCACATAAACATAAATAAACATTAAATGAACTACGATTAATACAATTTAAGTAATTTTACTGCGAGGAAAATGTGTTATTATGGCATAACTACTTTAAAAGGATCAAAATCATACCATAAACAGAAAAGTTAAAATTTCATGCAGTGTATGTATAATTTTAAGGAACTTGTTTAGTTTTACAGCTCTGCCAAAATATCCTTATTTACGATGCTATTAATTGAAAAACATTGTGCCCTGCGGGCGAAAACGCTCCTTTCTGCTTCATTTATTTTGTGCTTTCAAATAAACATGACATTCATGGCAATTTGTGCAAACGTTCATATCTCAACATTTAGTACGGTCTCTATAAAGATGTTATTCTAAAGAAATGTTTGTTTAGAATTTTCATGTTGAACATACGCAGATTTTCGTTCATGAAAAGCATTTAGTTAAATATTCGTGATTGTTATTATTATCGAAACATATACAACATTAGCTTAGCAATTAATCCATATAAAAAGCTTGTTTTGGGGATTGATTTGAAATAGGTATGCACGCGAAAACATACAGAACTCTGCTGTTAGTCTGTTACTCAACCAAGTTCAACAATGAACAGGCCCTTTGCATGAATAAATGATTATTGAAAACTATAAAACGATTATTTCCACTATATTGTATACAGGCTTCCTTTGCGCTCGCAGGTCAATTAAAATGCAGGGTTCGTGATACACGCGAATATATGAAGGTGCATTCGCACAGAAGGTTGCAGTGCAGCTATTGAATTGGTACTTGTAATTAAAATTATATTGAAGCCGTTATATATAAGCGGAATGCGTAATTAACAACTGGCTTGTTTTAGTTCCAATGAACTCGAATGAATAGCTTGTTAGCTGCTTTTTTTGGCCTGTTACGTTGCGCAAGTGGACCACATGTCATGACTTTGGAGCGTCATCTGTCCCATCCCTCGCACCTGCCTGCATAGC
>JAQIXS010002876.1:0-20442 GCA_034700785.1 Rossiulus vilnensis
CTCCTTATTGTCTGGTCAACCAGCCACACGATGGTGCGAGTAGATTTCTCGCAAATTCAAAGTATATAGGCTACTTGGGTAGAAAAGATGAATATGGCTATATGTTGGGTTGTACATGCCTTAACTGACCATGTCTGAGACATATATAGCAATGTCTAACTCCATACATGGCCAAATAATGACACTGCCATGCATGCTAATTTCAAATAAAGCCATCTATAACTATTTACATGGCCACAAATGGGAAATGACTTTAATACACAGTATATAGTCATAATATGGCTACATGCTTAACCATATATTGAAAATATTTCATATGGATGTAAGATGAAGGGAAAAGAATAATTTGGAATAGTAAACCCACTGGACATAATGTGACAGAATTAAAAAAAAACATATATGGTTATTTAAGTCACAGCAAATGACATGCATGGATTTTACGAATTCATATAAACAGTATGTGGGCATTTGTATTGGTTCATTTGTGGCTAATTTCTGGTCAAACCATATCTCCACCTGGTATCATTAATTGGAAATTGGATAATTGGATCAATTTGGGTCAAGAACACCCAATTTTATTATTTTGAGCTCTGAGCAGTAAATTAATACCCATACAAATCCAATGTTTGCAAACAAGCTGTCACCAACATGCTGGATTTCATAATGCACGTTATGGTATTATTGGATAAATTACAAGACTGCTCTTTTGTGTTTAAATATTGGCATTATCTTGCAGGAACTCAGCAAGTTTTGTTCGGTACCGGAGGCGAAACTCACTCTGGAGGTCTCTGGGCCATCGTTGTCAGTGATCTCATGAAAGGCAACATTGAGAAGGTAAGCCCCATAAGGCGCTTCTTGCAATCTTGTGTAAATCACACAATTTAATTCGTGGTCATCTCGCAATTTGCCAGGCGCGACCGATTTATCTGGACGCTCACAAGGGCGTCATGACACCCCCTGTGATGGTTGACATCACCGGAGACGGTGTCGAGGACATCGTCATGGCCATGTTCAATTCAACGGTGGTCGCTTTCGATGGCACCGATTTCCACCAGATTTGGAATTACACTTTCCCCATGTCCGAAAGCTACAGGTAGAATCAGGACCAATGTCAGGGCTTCCCAGGTGGAAAAATTAAATATGGGCCATACATGTCATACTGTACGTGTATTCCATGTATGATTAGATCAGACATTGGCCACAAATGGGCATACACTGAACATGTACATTATACGGTCGTTATATATGCATGCCCATCAGGGTTCCTACTGACCTGGGAAACCTGGAATGGTCAGGAAAGTAGGACAACCTTGAAAATTCATGTACATTTTAATGGACAGAATTTAAAACACATACAATGCAATTGTATATGGATAAATATGGATTTTATGGACTTGTATAAATTGTACATGCAGGTCAGAGTTCATGGCACATATGGATTTGAATTGGTCAATTTCTGATCAAACCATAAATGGAATAAGTCAGATATGGCATAGAACACCATATATGGCCATATCTAACCTTTCCACCAGGGATGTCTCAATAGGGCTTCAACGGCGGGATTCTCAGGCTTCTCATCAAATAGCACTCCTGCGGTTGGCTACTTCAACGATGATGACATTCCCGATTTCCTGGTCAAATATCAAGTTGGTCCTGGATTTCCCATTTATTACTACTCGGAGGTATGCCTATCACCTTGGAACATTTTGAGCAAATATCCAAGAAACAGTTTCCAATGAAAATATTGCTTTCAGACAACCATCCTGGATGGGCGTGATGGTCAACCCCTGCTGACCAAGCCCCTGAGGGACACAGTAGGGGCCCAGGCCTCGGCCCTGAGCATCAGCTGCGAGGGCACCGGAAATGACATTTTCTTGCACTGGGCAGCGGACTGCACCGGCCACGAGGGGGAGGGCAGAGAGTTTGGGTTTCTGAAAGGTAAGACAGGACTGACCTAAATGCCGAACCCCCAAGTAAGGGCCCAATTAAAGCCTGTTTTTGATTTCTAGGTACCAACGTGCACGAACAAAGTCGCTCAGATTTCTGCAAACTTCGTTACAACAGCGAATTGATCAGCCGCATTTACGCCTACAGCCAACACATCAGGGCCCCTGGATTCGTCGTGTATGAATCAGGTAAGGGAAAGAGGGAGGGCTGGCCCAGGTATTCTACAAAAAACATTTTTGGACCATGACGGATTTAAAACGATTGGTTTGAAAATTCGACATTTCCATAACCCAACCATTGAATTTCTGTCAATCAGGTTCAAGGAGGTCTTTGGAGTACAACAATTCCGTAAACACATCGGCTCTTGCCCAAGAATACGTCAAAACGCACCCGGATGTGGCCGAGATCTTCCACCGAACAGACCTAGGAAGCACGCAGGCGAAGGTGGAACAGACCGGAAACGACTTCGGCATCATCAGGCACCGTCCAACGGGCAAGGGCCGCGGGGCATCGCACCGGAAGCTGACCTTCCCAGCCCAGGAATACGAAGAGGTCATCCCTTACCCTGAAAGCCACAGCGTGAGGAAACACGGTCACTACAAGAACGAAAAACAACACCACGTGCAGCCTGGATACTACGACTATGACGTCACTGCGGAGGATGAGGGCCTGCCCAGGGCCAAGGGACATGGGTCCTGGCCCAGCGATAGGCGAGGTGGTTATGACGACGGCAGCCGCCAGGGGTGGAAGGGCGCAGGCGGAAGCCCTTATGAGGCCCACATGAGGTACCCTGGTAAAGGTCGCTTTGGAACCTCAGACGATTATAACCTTTTTGGAATGGTGGACCCGTATGATAACGGAGGGTCATCACAGAGGTACCCTGTGGATGGCCCTGAGCAGGATGTCAACTGGAATTCTGGAGCCACGTACGATGTCCCTTACAAGCGAAGTAAGCTCTTTTGATTGGGGTTTTGGCAGAGATAAGTGCACAAAAATGGTTACCCAAAAATTACTCACATTTTTGCTATTAATACTTATCATAATTGCTTAAATTTTTTGCCAGGTGTGGAATTGGTTTGTCCACCAGGGTTTCCGCTATTTATTATGCATGTAACTTGAAAATATCACCTTTTTTTGTAGCAAAATTTAAAGAATAATTAACATGGGTTGATGGATTGCACCAATATTGTCATTCTTCCCAAATTATCTCCTGAAATATTAAGAAAAGGATTTTCATTTCTTTAATTTGTTCGATCTTCCCACAATTGATCAGAGTTGGAGAAATATTGCAAAATACATATTTCTCTGAATTTTTATTATTTTGTTTTTTAATTAGCAATGTATTTGGCCAAATCAATGCAGCTTTAAATATCGTATTCCCCAGTTAAATACACTAACAGAATTTAGCTGATGAATATCCAAACATAATGCAATATTTTTCATTTAAGATTTGGGGAGGCTAAGGCGTTCCACCAAGTATCTAAAACCTTCGATTAAGGGAAATGAAAACCACTCGAGGTTTCGACGTCATGTCGGCCCCCATGACATGGACGGCATCCAAAGGCTGATATCAACAGGTACATTATTTATTAATTACCCCCAACTAACGACCGGTTTTAACCAGCTGATTTCTCACCAGGAACCTTGGCCCCTGTCTTGGACCCAACGTCCAGCGATGCCAATCACAGCATCGACTACATCTTCGCCACCTACTGGTTTTTCCCTGCCAAAACGCAGGCCATTCTCCCCGAGGATCGAGACTGCATTCAGGCCCAGATGGCCAAGGAACAACAAAGATTCAAGCCTGATAGTAAGTCCGTTTTATGTTAGTTTTCCCGTGCCAAACATTCAATTTTGCCTGGCAGTTGGGGTCAAGAAAGCCTTTGACCAATTTTGACCAACGCCGTTTTGAATCATGCCATCACCCATAGAATGCAAAAACACATACCTGATGCCAGGAGGGACATCAACGACGCATTTGTCTTGGGGTGGGTGGATTCCTTGTGTTGCTGTTGCGATTCAAAATGGCACCTTTAGAATTTCAGAACTGTAACATTGCCCCAAGCAATCACCGCTTGTCCTTTGACAGCAATAACGTTTTGGACATGAGTTTGATACTTTTTGGCACAATTTGGACCATACTTTATTCCTATTGGAATGCCATCAAGCGCACCTGTAACAGGCCTTCAGCCAAGCTTTCTGACCAACTCTGGAGCAGGTTTTAATTAAGCTTTCTGACCAGCTCTGGAGAAGGCGTTCAATGAAGCTTTCTTACCAACTCTGGAGAAGTCTTTTAGCTAACGTTTTCTGGTCAACTATGGAACAGAGCCAAACTCTCTAACCAACTTTGGAGCAGGCTTTCAGTCAAGATTTCTGACAAATTCTGGAGAAATATTTCAGCCAAGCTTTCTGTTCTAGAGCAATCGTTGAGCCAAGCGTTCTGACCAACTCTGAAGCAGACTTTCAGCCAATTTATGTCCCTGGAGCAACTTTTTGAGTTAATTTAGGTCCTTGGTCAACTCTAGAGCAACATTTTCAGCTATCTTTTGACCAATTCTGGAGCGGCTTTTAAATCAAGCTTTCTAACCATCTCTTGAGTAGGCTTTTAGCCTAATGTTCTGGCCAAAGCTAGAGCAGTCTTTCAGCCAAGCTTTTTGCTTTGAAGCAATCATTCATCCAAGCTCTCTGACCAACTCTGGAGCAGGCTGCTGCCACCTTGAACCGTGATGGGTGCATCAGTAAAACGGATGAATTTGCATTTCTACAGATCGCTACTACGGGATGGACCACGACGCCTACGAAGAGATCAGCACCAAGGAGTGCATCGAGAAGAACGGTCACAAGTCCTCCCACAACCGCACCTACGAAAGCCAGTCCGAATACGACCCCTTCAACATCCACATGGGCCAGATGACCGTGTATCGGCTGAGGGTGAGGTGCTCGTGCCAGGGCGACATTCGCGTGGAGAAAGCGGGCCAAAACTGTGCCAAAATCCTGCCCTTCGACAAGCAAGGATGGACAAGTTACATGGGGAGCCAGGGCGACAGCCACGCCACCCCCAGGCGAAAAACGCAACCACGGTAACGTATGCGCTTGGATTTTCGGGAAATTTAGTGGACACAACTTCATGACATTTGTGGCACAACTTCCTGACGGAATCTTGGACCCGAACCTTAGAGAGGGCGAGTGACGTCATAGGCCGGTCGGTAGCATGCAGGGTGCCCCATTGTGCTGCAAAGGTTGTGTGAAAATCTACATAGTCGGGATGTTGCGATAAGTTCCGCTCTCAAAATTTCACTTCCTGTCAATCAGCTCGCTTCCCATTCACTGCAACGTTTCAGTTTTTAGGTTAACTTTTGTTGCGAAACGTTGCGCGAATAATAACCGATGTTTTGGTTGAGCCGAATTAGGATAATAAATTATCCTAATTAAAATGGTTTTAAGGACGAGGAGTTGAATGACCTGCATTTCAATCAGTGGCTTTTCAAGGACTTAATTATTGCATCATAATAATTTGATATTTTGATTTCCTTCACGTTAACAATAATTTTACACCAATTAAGAGCCAAACATTAATTTTTTTTAAGTGGATAAATGCGTTAGATATACAATTTTTTTTTTCGCAAAATACGTTGGCACTGTTGCCAAATCGAAATGATAAATTACCATAATTCAATGATTTCACTTCCAAATATGTTTTTCAAGAAGTGGAATGACCTGAATTCTAATCGGCGAATTTTTAAGGAGTCAAATGACTTTAATGGCGTTTAGACTCCCTGATATACGACACTTGGATTTCTTTAGTAATTAATTTAGCATAATGGGGATTTAGCACATTTCAAACAAAACCTTCCATCTAAAAACATTGCTATTTGCAAAATGCATAAGTGCATCTGATGTTCAAACGTTTTGTTAAATATTTTTGGCACTTGCTTAATTTGTCGGATAATTGAGCCAAAGCATAATTTTAAATTACACTATTTCTTATTCAAGGACTTAAACTGGCCTTAAGGACCCCATGATAAATGACATTATGATAATATGACGTTCAGATCTATTTAGTAGTGAAATTAGTACACCTAATTGTCCTTCGTGAATCATTCCATTTCATTGTTTTGAACGAATGTTGTAATGGGCCACCCTGCATATGGCGAGCTATACCTGGTCGTTCGCACTGCTGTCACGTGACCCATGCTCCTCCGAATGCAATTTTTTCAGCTGGATTTTTGGTGATAAAATTACAATAGCAGTCCAAACTCCAAACTCCCTTTTGATTTTTTGATCTGATAAACGTGCAGCAAGGACCATAATGACCTCTTCATTATGGAGGTCATTCCATTGGCAAGTATACGACGCTGACCAATGCCAGAAATGCTTCGCCAAGTGCATAACGCCACGCTTCAGCTGTAAATATTTCTAGTGTATGCAAACAAGCGGTGTATGCTGAACATTGTATACAAAATAAAGTTTAAATTTCGATGTACCGATAAGCGCTGAAATAACGCAAATGGAAGCAGAAGAGTGGGCCAACTTCCGGCCATTGTGTGCTAATGCTCACGACTGCTTTTCATCTTCGAAATTGAAACGTCTTAGAAACGGTGGAAATATCGGGTTTCTCTGATGCAACGCGATTTGCAAATATGTCAAGAGGGGTTTTCATGGACGAGCATTACAGAACATCTTGGCCATGTAACACTTGGACGTTTGGTCAGCTTTCGGAAGTTTCGGTAATCTTCTGGAGGGTTGGGCAAAGTTGGAACCTTTTTACGGAGCTAAAATACTTTTGATAAATATGGCTGAATATGGGCATGTATAAATTCATATTTGACTGCATACTCCACCATATATGGACAATATTAGATTTCCTACTGCTCACTTTCCTTCAGCAAATGTAATTTCAAATACTAAGTTTAATAAGTAACTTTTTTATATTTTTCAAGTATGGACATGTAAAGATATGTATGACCATACCTGTAAATGTTGCTATATGTATGAATGTAAGACTATATAGATATATAGACTATATAGACGTATATGGGCCATTTATATTCAAATATGACATATTTCATATACATGTATGGTTCGATCAAATTCTAACTTTAATATTTTATAGTTTCCAGGTATACTCATACCCGTAAATTATGTTGACATATGTTGCTAAATGTAGGAATGTAAGAATTTATATAGATATATTTGGACGTACAGTATATGGGTTTATATAATCATACATGACGTATTTCATTTACATGTATGGTTAGACCAGAAATTGGCTACAAGTGAACCTATATGGTCATATATGTCCATACATATCCATATAGGCACATCTGTGGCCAACTTCTGGTTTTACCATATCGACGTATGCCAAACCATAACGTATCAACGTGACAAAAAATCAACATATCAGGAGAGGGAAAAACTGAATAGTTTCGTATAAATATCGTTAGCTCTAATTTGCTGAAACAATTTTGATTTTGTCGAAATGTTTTCCAAAACGTCATATGTGCCACATGTATTGCATCGCAGAATAAGTTGAAAACACCCTCTTCTCTTCCGGCAAGTAGGGTAGCAGCGCATTGATGTCATTCATTCCTTCATTTTTATGTCCAGTTTTAAAAGCCAACTTCTAAAAAATGCTTTTTTCCAAACACTGACGTGGTTTCACTTGTCCAAAATTGAATAACCTTTACTTATCTCTAATTTACCAATTCTATTCATCTATTACCTTACCAGTTTTATTCATGTCTACCAATAGCAGTGAATCTTAACCTGTTACACCCCCTACCACATGGCAAATCACTTACTGCTAGTAGGGTACTGAGTTGAATTGAATTGAAAACCTGTTTGGGTAGTAGAACGCTTACGCCGTTATGGTTTGGCACCCGTCATACATGCCCATATGTGGCCCAAATTTGCTTTAACACCTTGTTACAGAGTCAATATTTCAGCAAGACCCATGGATCAGTGACCCTCGGTATCAATCCAACTGCTGATATTGGGCAATCGATGATATTGCCTGGACGGACGCCGGAAGCCTTCGCTCATCATTTATTCATCAGCGGAGGTAAACCCTTTTCATCGGGGTGATCGTTATCTGCGCGTTTTGTTGCGATCTAAACTCGTTTCACCTCTTTGGGTGTTTCACGCCACCCTGGAGCAAAAGCAAGATGTTATCGGCGGGCACCATTTGTCCATCATTTCGGAACCCCCCTCAGCTGGTGGCCACGCATGATTTCGCACCTTCGGGATACTGTCCATCTCGCTTTTGCCCAGTTTTTGAATCACCAAACTTGGCGAATTGGGTTAACGGGTCGAGGGTTTTTGTCGGACAAATGGCACGAGTGGCTGAATCCTCCTTCCCCCAATCGGGTGCCTACCCCTCTCTTCTTTTTTCCCGCTAATCCACCTCCGGGACATGCTGTCAGTGGTGCAGCCCTTGGTTTATATATCGGACGTGCCAGATTTGGGTGGACCAGTTGGTGTCGCCCGGTCTCCAGACGACATCACGTGCGCAACCCAGTCGGAGTACCCATGCAGAGACCCTCGTGAAGACGCTGAAGAACACCGACATGACGGCGACCTTCGACCTGCTCCTCCTCGCGGTGCTGTGCACCATGGCCCTGCCCGCAGCCACCCAGGATGCGGAAACGTACAGTGAGTAGTTTCGAAGTGCTAAGGGAACGTTGGGAAAGGCCTGAGATCTGGGAGGGAAGTTGGGATTCAGGTTGAAATGACATGGGATCTTTTTCTGATGGAAGTTGAGAGCTAAGATTCTTTACCTAAGTGGACAATGGACAGCTTGCTGTTGGTAGGCCTTCTGTCACGTATTTGTCAGGTATATTGTTGGTTAGCTAATCGAAACTGAGACATTTAAGAAAATTGAAAATTTGGCGAATAATATCCAGTAGTAGTTTAGTAAAAAGCTTAAAAACCGAGAAGCGCAATAAATGAATCCAGATAAGATTAAAATCTAGCCCGGGTGGAAAGAAATATGGGCCATAGGCCTATATGGAGACATTGGTGACGTATATGGCCATATATGGAAAGATCAGAAATTGGCCACAAATGATCCCTAAGTGTCCATACATACATGTATCCAGATATAAATGCATGTTTTATCATCCTTGACAGACCATGAATGTCAGCATATTTACAGATATGGTCATGCATTTCTGGATATGTCCATACCTGACAAATATACATGAAGATATTGCGTCATTTACAAAACATACAAACATGTTGTTGAAATGCAACCCTTCCTGTCTATGTTGTTATATTCAGTGCTTTCGCAGTTGAATGTGTCTTCTTATTCAATATCTATACCTAATTAGTTTGTGATATGCCTATAAACGGCCATATATGCAGTCACATATGGCTTTATCAAAAGTTGGCATGTGTGGCTATGTCATTGTATGGACTCATGCCTGGTCAGCTATGGAATAACCCCAAATATAGCCCTATTCAACGTTTCCTCCAGGGAGGTGTCTACCCAAAGACCATCATGGCCTAATAATTTGGGTTTACGAATTTCACCAACACCACTCATTATTCGTAGACAATAGATTACCGAGCTACTACATGTAAATTGAACCATTTCTTACTTACGATGGAATTGTTGGATTTTACAACATTACTTAACTCAGTCCATTAAATTTGGACATGATATGGAAACATGATAATTTGGAGTGTAGCCCCCAATTACGAGGAATTTATGTACCGGGTTGATATTGAACTCACCCGTGGCTTCCGATCGACCGGTTTCTTGTCACCAATTGGTTAGTAAACACTACTGACGTCATTCTTGGCGCCCAGAACCCAGTCGACCAAGTTCTTGGAAGAGTTGTAGGAAGAGCAAGCGGCAGGTAAACTGGGCACGCAAACCAAAC
The DNA here is from genome assembly GCA_034700785.1 of Rossiulus vilnensis. Lineage (NCBI taxonomy): Eukaryota > Metazoa > Arthropoda > Diplopoda > Julida > Julidae > Rossiulus > Rossiulus vilnensis. The sequence continues at coordinate 9,831 of JAQIXS010002876.1, forward strand.
AAGGAAGAAGCTGCCACATGGCACATACTTATCAGCTTGCATATTTTATTCGACTCCTGCGCAAAAATTGTTGTTTATTGAAGAGGCTGCTTGGAAATACTGGCACATGGATGCGCGGCGACTAGCAATTTGGCCGAAAACAAGAAGCATGCTTCGCCCTTGGCCTTCATTTTTATTTTGGCTCTAAAATGAATGACCTAGGTGGGAAGGCAAGTTTATTCACCTTGGATTCGGGGGAGCCTCGCTTTACGAGCACCAGTCTCGAAATGACGGACGCTGAGAGGGTGTCCAAATGCCCCTTCAAGGCTCTCAGAGCCACCCGGAAGCGGCGATTTGCTCGCAAGTAGGTGAAGGACCTGGGGCAGATCGGAATTTTCGTCCAGAAGTCTTCGGCTTTATGTATTTCGGTCAGCGGTTTTCCTCCGGATTTGAATAGGGCGGGGCACAGGGGTGGGCAGCCGGGAAATTACCCTTTTCCTGGCTGCTTTCGATTTTTCGGATTTCCTGAAGAGAAATCGCGAGGTATTGACAAGCTCGTAAAACTTTCCAAAACCGATTCGGTTCCACCCCAAACTGTTCGTTGAAAGGTGCCTCTTGGGCGGCACACTTTCGATGGCGCTGTATTGACATTTTAACCATTTGTTGAAATGTGTTTGAAGTGGTGATTTGCTAGGACAATTCGCATGATCTGTGATCCAGTTTATCAAACAGTTTTCACCGACGAATGATCCTTTGATAATTAATTTTTTTTTGTGTGAAAATATTAACTAAAGCTCATCATCTGTAATATTTAATCTGAAAACTTTATTGTAATTGTATTTATAAAGATGTAAGTATTTAGTATTATTAAAAAATAAGTACATCAACATACTGTACACATTTTTGTTCAATGAATAATCCAGGGCTAGGTGTGTTGCAGTTAAAAATAGGTTACGAACCCAACTGTAATCTTAATAGAAATTATGTCAATTTTAGTTTACCACTTTATAGTTGTTGAATTTCTGCACATTGAGGTTTCATCAGTTTGATTCAAAACCTCTTTGACTTAATGGTTGCTCTTAATTATTCATAGTTGTGACAGAGCCAACTTGTGGATTTGCTAAATCACCCCGAATTGTAGGAGGCGTGGAAGCTTCCCCAGGCGAATTTCCTTGGATGGTAATTCAGTATTCTAGTCATTTTATTTCGAAATAAGCTACAGTCAATTCCTATTTTTTTTAAAAAAAAATATGGAAATAGCACATGGCAGATAATATTTTTGATAAATTCTTATTTGCTAACAAGGTTTCGCTTTTGCTAAATGGGAACCATTACTGCGGAGGAGCTCTTATCTACCCACACTGGATTTTGACAGCAGCGCATTGTGTTTACAGGTAGGTTTCTAGAGACAAGATCTACAACAAGATGGCGTCAGTAGAGTGGTGCTACATTTTGTTTTTCATTTTTGAAGGCACAACAAGAGTAATTTGAAGGTCCGAGTAGGGGAGTACAAATTGAGCGAGAAAACCGACCATGAAAAAGAGATTGCCATCGACAAGATCATCATGCATCCGAATTTCGTTCTGGCTCGGTATTTCAACGACATGGCCCTTCTGCACCTGGCGGAGGACGTCACGTGGGATGAAAGCAAACAGCCCATTTGCCTGCCTCTGGCCGCAAATAAAACCTACGAAGGAGAGGAAGTGACCGTGGCTGGTTGGGGCTGGTCAGCGGAACCGGATAAAGGTAAGACATTTTTGCTTGTTTTGGAACCTAATACACATTAGTAAAATATCGTCCTTGTCCTTTATTTAAAGTGCCCTCTATAAGATCTCCTCTATTGGGGTGGACATCCTTTTGGTATAGAATAGGCCTATTTAAAAAATAATTGTTCGTTGAAGAACGCATAATATTTATTTGACCAAACTACTTCAAAATAGAAGCACATCAAAGTTCAACATCTTCATCCAGTATTATGCATACATAAACTGCGAAAATATGAAACACTTCTCATGAGGTGGTGAATTCTCCCAAAATATTTTCATTTTTCCGCCCCAGGTGGGACCCGAGCCAACGTCCTGCAAAAGCTGACCATGAAAGTGGTCGATCGCAAAGAGTGTCAGGATTGGTACCACCTCGCAGGCAAGTTCATCACCATCAACCCGAATCACATGTGCGCAGGATTCAAAGAGGGGCTGAGGGATTCTTGCCACGTAAGTGTGGGTGTTTCGGGGTCCTCCTGATGGCCGTTCTGGTTTTGAAAACATTTTCTGGTTTAGGGAGACTCCGGAGGCCCCCTCATGCAGAAGGACGGGAGCCAGTACAGGCTGGTGGGGATAGTGTCTGCTGGCATCGGGTGCGCCCGGCCATTGCTACCCGGATTATACACCCGGGTCGGGGAATATCTTCCTTGGATTGCGGAGAACACCAAAGACTGAAAGAAACTTATTTATGGATTTGCTGGAACACCCAAGCATTCCCAAATAATTCACCCAAAACATGTACATTGTTCTTCACTGAATCCTTAAGATATGCAAGCGTGAATGTGGAATACACTAAAGGCTAGTCAAGGCAACAATTCAATGTCACATCCCACCAACGCGACCAGTTTTATCAGGTCGTAACCTGAGTTGACCCATTTAGCACGTGCCTGTGCCCTTTCCAGTTTACTAAATCTATTTTCATGTGCTAATTCTTGGGTTTTTGACTTTTGAGAACGAGAAAATACGACCACGTACAGGAATGGATTAACCATTATGGGTGAGTCAAAAGGATGCCGCAAAAACACATTTTTGATTTAAATATTTGTTGTAATTGCTAAATTTTATTTTCCCCAGCGTGGAATTAGTCATCCACTAGGGTCTAAGCAAGTTTTTGTAATTTGAAAATGTTCAATTCATTCATTAAAACTAAACAAATTGGAAGAAAAACAACAATTTATGCAGCATAACAGTTTTATAAAAAAATATTAACTTTTTTAGCCTATATATTCAAGTACTTGCCAGTGTGTAATTTTTGATAGATATTTGAAGAAAAAATGTGTAATTTTTTTCTTGTCGGGCATCCTTTTGGGTCTGCCTTAAAATAAATTAAGGATTTCAACCTACATTTTTCTACAAAATTTCCCTAGCAATTATCAATGTTTGCTACAAGGTTTGGTAAGCTCAAGCAGGAATAACGTTTAGCGTATTTCCATGAAATGTTTTTAGAAACATTAATAGGGAGCAGATCAAAATAGATCTGCAATTTTCATAAAACAAATTGTTTGGAAATACTGATTATTAAAGAAGCTTCTTGCATGAAGATGAACGTTTTCTAAAAACACTATACAACCATGAGAGCTAACAAACTCTGTGATCTACGTGTCTTTAGGCGCCATTTTAGCTCCGAAACAAACCCGGAAGAATGCATCAGTGCTGAACACTTTGACACTATTATACTTTGTAATTTCGTGCTTGCAGTGGTGGAATCATATTGCTGGTCAACAGACTTTGAATTAAAAACTAGTTTGTAGAAAACTATCATTTCCTTGGCATCATTTCCATATCGCAAATTATAGTTGCGATGACGCCCGCTGCATGGCGCTTCGAGTCCTCGCAAGAGAGACTTGCTAAACGCAGAATGGCACATTGGAACGCCAAGAATTTCGATTATTGGATTTCTTTTCGAAGGCTTTGAAGTTGGATGCGCTCACAACAAGAAAACGGCGTAATTATCTCAGATTCAGCAGTGTTTATTAATAATTAATTAAGGATATTAAATAATTAGTTGCTCCGCTATGCTAACGGAGGGCGTGCAGGACGCTTTTCCAAACTTCAAGGACCCCTCACTTCGACAACGGAAAGTTTGGATTCGCTTCAGGGTATCGGATCGACCAGCGTTTTATCATCTTCGCCAGCGTTTTTCTTGCTTTAAGAGACATTTGCAACCTCGCCTCGATATACATCTATAGTTAATGTACTTTTAAACTGTCGTGGAACGTTCGCGTGTCGTTTTAGCTTACAAAGTGGTGCAATGTTAGTCAGGTCTGTCGTCTAGAGACTGCGTTCGAAATCATGAATTCGTCGTTGTGCTCAGGTAAATATTTCATTCGAAATAATAGTTGTACTAATTTAGTTTTACGATTGCGTTCGACCAGTGTGTTCAGCGTTCGGCAGTTCAACAGGTGATGCAGGTACGTGTGCATGCTGATGTTGGTTACCTCCGACTTGGACAAATGGGGCAGAAGTAATGCCTAGGTGTTTGTGAACATTTCAAAACAACAACAGCATCCATGTTTGTAATTATCGATTTAGGGTTTGTTTTATGATCAACACGTGAGTTTTGATCCCTATTTTTCATTCATTTATCGTGACAATCCGGATTTGTACCAGCTGATTGATGTGCTGAATTTGTTAGCCATAAAAAACGAAAGTATGCCTGATAAAAAAAGAAAGTCAACACTTGATGAACGCTTCGTTTTATAAGCCAATTATGATAGGAAGTAGCTGATCTTGCATTTTTTTTCTAAGTAGTGTAATTTTCAATTAATTATTGAAATGCATTTCTCCTACGGTGCCCCTGTGATTAACTTTTGAATAGAAATTTATTCCATAATTCATAAATTGAATTTTTTTTAAATTTGATTTCCTCATAGCGTTACATCAAAGGATAATTTTACTCGTGTTGGCAGAATTTGGAACCTGCTTCCAGAGAATGTCATCATGGCCGAATCACTCCCGGAAATTATAAATCAGTTATATGCTATTTACATTGAACGTGTTTTGTAGACGTATGTTCTGATTCTCATCCTTTATTTTAATTAATTGACGCTGTGTAGCAATGTCTCAGTGTTGTTATTATCTCAATTATCCCTGACCTTTTTTCCTGATTTTTATGGAAATAAACATTATATAATTATTATTATTAAATCATTATATTCCTCAGGAATATTTTTAGAGAAACATAAGTAGAAATTCATTGTTGTGATTATTTTTTTCGTAAACGTTTCGCCTACGGCGTTCATTTTAATAATTGTATTTCTAAGCAAAATTTTGTGAAAAAAAATTGTATGCAAAAATTCAAGATTGATAAGCTAGTTTTTCAAAATTGTCACCTACGGCGTTAGTTTTAATAAATTAATTTTTTGTCTAGGGAAAATGACTTACTGGGGATAAATGAGGATATGCGTCTGTAAGTCGTTATTTTTAGAAGACTATAGCAACCCATTGAGTGTATCCCGACAAATGAAAGACAGTTGAAAGTAAACATGCACACGCATCTGGTAAAGAGATTGATTTTCGTGTATAACAATGATTTCGAATATATTACCCATGTAACATGTGGGCCTTTGTCATACGGTGTTCTTCACATTTCTCACCGCTAAGCACCAGATTTAGATAAGGTCTTTCTATTCACATCAAGATTAATGAAATCGGCACTGTATTAGTTTCGTCTTTTAATGCAAGTCACTCTTTCATATTTTGCAGGAAGTATGAAGACAAATTTAATGCAGGACTGGTACTGCTAGGTTGGAAAGCAAGTCAGCAAATAGCTTGAAAAGGATTAATTTTTTTCTCATGAAATATAATGATAGTCAAGTTTCTTGTAATATAGAGAAGTAAATAAGCTTAAATTAAAATTGTCCAAGTGGAATTTAAAACCTATTGCCCAATGAAATAATGAAGTGATCAATTTTTCCATCCCTCATTAGAAAATGTAATTATCCTCCTAATTGTGGTTTAAAAATGTCAGAAACATGTGAATATTTTTCAATTCAATAAAACTTACTTAACAGCCATACATGGGATTATATATGCCATACTTGACCATGTATAAGCCATATGTACCTATGCATAGGACCATATATGGCTAAATGTTGACACAGCAAATTTAGTTAAAGCCTTATATGGCTGCATACATGGCCATGTATAAGACCATCTATGGCTATACATATACATGTATGTTGACATCATTATATCTGGTGAATTTTTATAAAGCTATATACAGCTGTATATATGGCCAAATATAGAAAATGTTGCGTACGACTTTAATAAAATAAATACATTTTTAATGCACTGTGCATGGATTAAGCATTGCATTCATAAATGCATTTGAATACATATTATGCAGTATTTCAGTGTTTGGTTTTGGAACATGATTAGATTAGTCAAGTGTCGCATATATGGAAATGTGACTTAAAATTTAACATTAGATGCCTGAACTGATAGGATGCGCATTAACTCGCTTCTTTATTAGTGAAGCCATTAACGTGAAATTGTGTATTTTGGGTCACGTCACATTACTAAAAGTTGTTCCTGATGACGAATTGTGAAAAAATCAATAAGTAAGTACATGCACGTACATCAATTAAAACGGCTTACATTTGAATATTTAAGTTGAGAAAGTGGAAAAGCAAATACGAATAAATTCCGGCCATACTTTTACGACCATACCTATGCGGCCGAGAATTCAATTTGAATTGAAATTTGAAATCCCACAATTTATAATCCTCATTTGTTTCAGTAACGTTTACGCAAATAATGCTATGCTGTAAGAGAAATGAGTGGAAAATTGATTATTTTAATAAGATTAGGTTAAAAAAGGGATATGTAATAAAATCGATAATTTGAGACCTGTTTTTGAAGAGTCATGAGATAGCTTATTTTTAAATAAATTTACGTCAAATTTATTATTTTGGAGAGTTTTTTTTATGTTATTTTATCATAATGACGTCATCTCGACAACACTCTTGTATTAGAATTACAAGTAGTATATCGTTAAGTCATTTTTTATTGTTAATATTATTATTATTCAAATAAATTTATTTTATCAATTTGGTATTGTATCAAGATTGGTTAGCTTTTGAATTCACTTTTCCAGATTCCAGAAAACATAACGAAAGAAAGTTTAAGGGTTTCTTACACAAAGAGCTTCTTACAACCTTTATGCGGAAATTATTTCCAAATTTAACTGCACACTTAATGAATGAAATGTCTTGAGGGCAAATACGAAATTTGAGTTTGCGAATAAAACTATTTTAGCAACAAGTAGCGGATTAATTACACCTAGCTTCCTCCCTCACCCTCTATTTGCGATAATTAAATTACATATTTCTGATGTAGTAAACAAAAATAAAGCGGACACATGCTGTTATATATTAACTTAAATGGACAAACTTGTTCACAAGTTTCTTTTAAAACACAGGCACATATGACATTTTGGATTGTGTATTTTTTCTTAAAAACTAAATTAAATTTGAAATTGTATTGAGCTTTTCGTAAAAATTAATCCATACATTTTGTTAATACGGGTAAATTCTTGGAAAGCTGTGCATGGACATTTCATTTGAAATATTAAATATATGCATGTCATTGTCTTACTTCAAAATCAGGTTGTAAAATGTTAGTTTTTACGGTGTGAAGATAATCCATAAAATGCGTTTGTTACAAGTACAACTACTTCTTTAACAACTCGATTTTTGAGAGATTTAGCTTCCATTAACGTTTCTATTATCATATTCGTCGTGCGTTTCACGCCTATTAAATCTATTCTGAAAGACGAAGTTGCATAAATTGCAACCCTTATCTAATCGATGGGGGGTTTTACCGAAAGGACGAGCATGATACCATTACGGAACATTTTTTTTCCAGAAATAATCACATTTTTGGGCTTAATGCTGCCTCAGTGCACCATTTCTCGAAAATATTCGACTGCGTGAACATAATGACATCGTTTAAATATTGCCGTAATTAAATTTTATGATCGATTATTTTGCAATCCCCGTAATCAAATTTGAATGACTGTCTCTGCGTGGGATTTTAATAATATCGTAAAACCATCCATATTCGATTGGATTTCGGTAGATTCTGATTTTTTATATCAAGAGTCATCCTCTTTTCAATTATGAGCAGGATATCTGCCCTCACACCGACGGTTAAATCCGATTAATGACTGAAGTCTTAAAAGCAGTATTGTCAGGTCAAGAAGAGAGAAGCAGAAAAATCCTGTCTTCTAATGAGAAGGCGGAAGAGACAGCCTAAACTAGAAGAAAAAACTAGAAGTCTTGTTTAACAAAACAAGGCTTTGAAATCTATTTGCTCCATATTGCAGTAAACATGCATTATTTTGGTATTTAATCATATTTTAGAGCACTTTTAAAACATGAAAACGTAGACCTTTCCATTCTCTTCATTGAGATGGTATCTTTAGAGAGCTATATATATTCTAGTGGGTTAATTTATCTTCTTTGTGTGTAATTTCTGTTTTATTGCAGCTTAACGGAAGGACCTACTGCATTTGTTACAAGGTCACAGTTGCTATATGGCATTAACGATGTAAGACAGATCAATACAAGATCCTCAGTGCCAACTAAGGACATTTTTAGTGACTAAATATTACCCCACATATTAAATTATTGTCCAAGTTAAATCATCAAACAAAAATATATTATAAATAAAAAAATTATATTTAGGTTTCATAACATACTAGCATCAATATATTACAATTTAAATTTTTTTACAGCTCTTTATAAAAACCCGAAGCACAGTTCCCATAATCTTTTTCTAAAGGGAATTTCATAAAGTTACATATGTGGATCTAAGAAATTCATAACAATTTAAAATATTGCAAGCACTCATGATTTTTTCAGTATTTAAAACGGAATCAAAGAAACTCTAAAATTCATATCGTATTGCAAATAACGTTACACAACACGAATGTATGTACTAAACACGACACAATTTGTATTGTCGCACTAATATGCTATTCGTTATTTTCCATCTTATTTTATTAGGATGCACAAAAACTTCTTAAATATGCATGTTTAAACAAAAAATTCAGTTTGAGTTGGTCATAAGAAACAATTTTCCATCTTGACTAGATAAAGAAAAACATGTTATTGTTGGAAAATGTATTGATTTGTTTTGGACTAAATGTTTTTTATAGAAATACAATTTACTTAAGATTTTTTGTAAAACTACAATGTTTGTATGTGCTTAAAAATGCGCTGTAATTTAGAATCTTGTTGAGTGCAATGAAGCTTACAATTTGGCTGAATTAAAATTCGAGAATAGTAACTTATTTTCAGATGCTCAATCACCATAACTGCGATCTTCATTGTATTAATTAAATTAATACTTGCGTTTATGATGTCTTAAGTATTAATAACCGATACTGTTAAACTTGTTTTTTAGCAGTGCGGGTTTGTGGATATTTGCTATCGATACTCTTTGTAGAAGCATCATGTAGACTATACACACACTATTGTGGCTATTTTTTCTAGAAAGCTAATGTCAGCAACTATTTATAGTTAAGAGATGCTCTTAATATCGCTAGTAATTGGCATTGCAGAGCAAGATGGAGCTTTTATTGAATTTTATTCCGAGATGCTGTTATGTGCTCGAATAAATTGCTTCTTTCCAAGTCGATGAAGAAAGTTAGAAACCCGAATTAACTCGTAGGGCTTTCCGAAAAGGAGCTAGCTATTTTGTTGCATTTAAAGATCTTACACAATTATGCGTTCTGTTGTTATTATGTTTTATTGAGTTTTTTTAAACAAAAACGAAATACGAGAACCAAAAACTGTAACTGAGTCATACAGATTTTTTGCGTAAATTTAGTATAATAGCTTAAAAGCTTAAGTATCATTAAAGTTCGCAATTTAAATAAATTAATAAAATATACGTAATTGTAAAATTATATGATTACTTTTAATAATTTGTATTTCGTAACCCATTTTCCTGTGGATTTCCTATGTTTTATTGAGGGTTTTTTTAAACAAAAACGAAATAAGAGAACCAAAAACAGTCACTGAGTCGTACAGATAGTTGAATAATTAAACAAAATTAATCGCAGAACATGCCATTTTTATGCATGTTAGCACTCCACCTCCTATTTGGGTACTAAATTGTGCTACAAATCTACGAAATTAAGAAAATGCCACCTGTATTTCACAAAACAGTATCTTTCGTTTTCTAACATCTTTTTGCGTAAATTTAGTGTAAAAGCTTGGTGCTCCAAAAACTTAAAAGCTAAATTATTATTATAGTTTGCAATTAAAAACATGATTTATAATATATACATAATTGTAAAATTATATGATTACTTTTAATAATTTGTATTTCTAAACCGATTTACCTGTGGACATTTTTATTTAAATCTTTCCGTTTTATTTACTTTTTGTAATAATTTTGCGTTGGCTTTCCATTTATTTTATTGCTAATTGTCTTCCTCAAAATAATTTGAATGTGGTATTCAATCCACTACTAAACTCCAATAAAAAATTGTTTAAAAAAAGTATCGAATATTTTTCTTTGGGCTTTTCTTTAATGGATAGCATATCGATGTCATTTATTGCGTATCTATTCCAAATCCAATCACCAATTTAAAATTGTTAATCATTTTTATTCAATATAACAACTTGTTAAGTTGAACAACAACGTCCACAAGCGACTCCATTTTTATTTATGTTTTCCCTAGTTAAGGATCTCTGCAAAATCCCAAAAATGAACCAAAACTAGAAGGGATTTATATTACATTGTGACTTATAGGTTGCTAGAATGTTAGGTATATAGATATGGTATGACAATAGGGGTCAAACATCGAATTTTGGTTTTTCAGACCTCTATGGATGTGGTCATTGTTTCTAATGCAA